>OZ024749.1:5419870-5447370 GCA_964016885.1 Eledone cirrhosa
ATGCTCTGGTGGATGGAGTTTGCTATTTGCTGGATGCTTTCCATTGTGTTTTTCTCAGGTTCCTGACTGTTCTTTAGTGGGGGTGTCTTAACTACGATGTTTATATCATCTACGTAGCGGGAGTACATTATCAGGGTTAATCTGTCTTCTAATTGTTAGACTTAAACAAAAACTTAAAAAACTTAAAGAACAATTAGAAGACAGATTAACCCTGATAATGTACTCCCGCTACGTAGATGATATAAACATCGTAGTTAAGACACCCCCACTAAAGAACAGTCAGGAACCTGAGAAAAACACAATGGAAAGCATCCAGCAAATAGCAAACTCCATCCACCAGAGCATTAGAGTTACTATAGACTACCCAAGTAGACACCCCAACCATCGATTACCTGTACTAGACACAGAGCTCTGGTTAGATACTATTAACAACCAAAAACAAATCCTCCATTCCCATTATGCCAAACCCATGACTTCCAAACATCTGATCCACCGAAACTCGGCCATTTCGGACCATACCAAAATCAACATACTGATTGCGGATTTGATACGGGTGATGAGAAATGTGTCCCGCATGTGCAACCCCGAAGAACTAGAGAGACACATACAACACTTCATCCACCGTATGCAGTTCTCTGGCTACAATCAGAGAGATAGAATCAGAGTGTATAAAGGAGCCAGAACCAAATGGGAAAAAATGGTAAATAATGACATAAATGGGACCTGCCCCTTGTATAGGAGCAAATTTTGGAATAGAATAGAAAGAACTAAGAACAAGGCCAATAGAATAAACTCATGGTATGATAGCAATAAATACCAGAGTGTAATGTTCATCAATACAACCCCTAGAGGTGAACTAGCCTACAAATTTAGAAGGGCTCTAAAGAAACATAATCTCAATATTAAGATAGTAGAAAGACCTGGTACCTCCGTAAAAACACTTATTAGCAAGACATACCCGTTCCAAAGACCCTCATGTATAGATAAGAAATGTATAACCTGTAAAATAAGCCCCCATATTAACTGTAAAACTAGAAATGTAGTATATAGCATAAGATGTACTGAGGGACAATGTAGAAACAAAAATATAGTGTACATAGGTGAGACAGCTCGTAGTATAGGGGAACGAATAAATGAACACTGGCGAGACCTCCAAGATAGTAAAGAATCATCTGTGCTCTACCAACATGCTAAGATAGAACACAGGGGTAAATTAGAGAGCATAGAAATAAAAATAGAATCCACACACAAGAAAGACGCAATGTTTAGGCAAATTACAGAGGCAGTAAGCATAAAAGAATTAAAACCAAAATTAAATAGAAAATATGAGTGGAACAGCAACATCACAACTTACAATTAAGGACAAAATGAAAACACACACACACATAGAACAAACAACTTACAATTGAAAACACACACAAAATGAAAACACACACAAGACAAAATGAAAACACACACACACATAGAACAAACAACCAACCAACAATAAATAAATAAATAAACAAACAAATATAAATAGAAAAATAGAAAAATGAACACAAACACACACAGACACCCGGATGTGGCGCATGCGCAAACTGAGCACGCAACCCACACACAAACAAAATGGCGTAGGATAGAAGAAAGGAAAGGCACAGAAACGAAGAAAGAAATCCCCAGTCACTGAAGAGGTCACAGAGTGTGTGACGAAAGAACTATGACTATATATATATAAACAACTATCTGGTTGTGGAACCAACCAACCAACCAGAAATTTATAAATTTGTAAATTTATAAATATATATTAAATTAAATTGAAGTGAAAGCAACTGGTGCGTGTGTTTCTTATTGGCAACATGACCCTCCCAAAGTATAACAATATCGGTTTCAACACACGATTTCAGATAAAGAATCTTGCTAAACAAATTCAGAAACGAAATATGTATATATATGTATATATATATATATAATTATGTATATATATGTATATATATATATATATAATTATGTATATATATGTATATATATATATATAAGTATGTATATATATGTATATATAAATATATATAATTATGTATATATATATATATAATTATGTATATGTATATATATATATATAATTATGTATATATATATATATAATTATGTATATATATATATATATATATAATTATGTATATATATATATATATATATATATATATATGTATATATATATATATAAGTATGTATATATATATATATATAAGTATGTATATATATATATATATAAGTATGTATATATATATATAAGTATGTGTATATATATATATATATAAGTATGTATATATATATATATATATAAGTATGTATATATATATATATATAAGTATGTATATATATATATATATAAGTCTGTATATATATATATATATAAGTATGTATATATATGTATATATATGTATATAATATATATATATATATATGTATATATATATATAAGTATGTATGTATATATGTATATAATATATATATATATGTATATATATATATAAGTATGTATGTATATATATATATAATATATATATATATTATATATATATATACGTATGGATTTACCGATCATTTATTATAATATCGGTTTGTTTGTAAACAAATATCCCGAATTAAGCCGTACAGTGTTTAGCAACTATCGTTGCGCTTTTGTTCAACTTGACAAAGCAACGATGTACTAGTTTCAAGCTTATTAGCTATCGTCAGCACCGTATACCTTCCTGCCAGGTTATTGAACGTCCGAAAGTATACACTTTCCTTATGCATATTAACGGCTGAGCAGCCTAATTTGTATATCGAGTGAGTTAATCGGTCGGGCGCACCGAAAACGATAAATTGTAAAAATGAAACGAAATTTCATTTCTCACTCTTAGTGCGGCTGTTACTTAAATATAAGTATGTATACGTACATACATATACATTTATAAACCGAGCATCATAATAAATGTTCGTTAAATCCATACGTACATATATATATATATATATGTCTATGTATATATATATACATACTACTGT
This sequence comes from Eledone cirrhosa, assembly GCA_964016885.1. Lineage (NCBI taxonomy): Eukaryota > Metazoa > Mollusca > Cephalopoda > Octopoda > Eledonidae > Eledone > Eledone cirrhosa. Next base: position 5,422,898 of record OZ024749.1, read on the forward strand.
ACGTCAGTATACATATATGTATTTGATGAAAGCGCACCAATGCTGTCTTGGTTGCCCTAGAAATATTTATAATAAAATAAATATGGTTTTATAAATATAGTTTCCATTTATTTAATATCATGTTATATATATATATATTAATTTAAATGTTTCAGAATATATTTTGTACATGCCTGCAGTTGACATCTCAAGAGATTTGTTCAGGAATATGTAAACTGTGTATTGTCTATATATTGTGTATGCTAGAGATATATAGCAACAGAAATATGACCTATTAATATCATATTTTAGATTAAAAATATTTCAAGAAATACTTGATTCGTTATTTCGTAAAGAGCTTTTATTTCTATCACTCTAGTTATTATTGTTGTTACTATAAATTTGTGCCTAAATGAGAAGCCATTATTATTTTTGGGGTCGATAAAATAAAGTACCAGTAATGAACTGAGTAATTGCTGGCCTTGTGCCTAAAGTAGAAACAATTATTTATTTCTACTATTATTTATTTCTCTTATTATTTATTTCTACTATTATTTATTTCTACTATTATTTATTTCTACTATTATTTATTTCTATTATTATTTATTTTTACTGGCAGTATCGGTAGAGGGTCGGACGCCATGCTTTCCAGCATAGTTACGTCCCTTTACGGTCTGAGTTCAAATCCCGCCGAGGTTGACTTTGCCTTTCATCCTTACGGGGTCGATAAAATAAAGTACCAGTAATGCACTGGGTAATTGCTGGCCTTGTGCCTAAAGTAGAAACAATTATTATGGTCGATTGGCAGTAGAGCGTCAGACACCATGCTTCGTGACATAGAATTACGGCCCATTACGTTCTGAGTTCAAATCCAGCAGAGGTCAACTTTGCCTTTCATCCTTCCGGGGTCAATAAAATAAAGTACCAGTAACGTACTGGGCTCGATTTAATCGACGTTCTAAAATTACTGGCCTTGTGCCTATACTAGAAATCATTATAATTACTAGCAGAAAAAACACCCTTCTGGTGGTTTTCTGCTAGCATGTGTAGTGTGTATATTGTTATTATACACAAATATATATGCATGTAAATAAAATCGTAACTGACAATATACATATACACAGAAATTGAACGAAGATTGTGTTACACTGTCTCGTGTAATCAGTAACGTAATCCATGATACATTTAAAAACAGACGATATTATATATAAACTGCATTAGGTGAAAATTAGTGACGGAAATATATGCGATTATAAGTGTTATAATATAACGGTCGCTAACTGGAAGCGTTGACATTAGACAATTTTAAAGAAGTGAATCTTTGAATAAGCTATAAAATATATTTAATCAACAGCTACGAAATTTAGTAGATAAATTATGTAATATTCATTCATTTTTTATTGAAAGTAATCCAACTTATTTTACCAACGGGGTAAAAAAAATATTGTTCTGCACGCACTCGTCCAGTGTCCGTGCATTACTGACTTGCGGAGTTATGTCGAACAGCTGTTGTCGCGTGTAGAACGGATCCGGCTATCGGCCGAGTCCATAGTGAAGATCGACCCGCCGCCTTCTTTTGGCCAGGAAGGGTAGGAAATGTTCGTCTGTCTGGTGGCAGTAGCGAAAGAGGTTGTATGGTGAACGAGGTTGAAAGGACTGAAAACAGACACTTTTTTCTTCGGCCAATCCCTCATCAACTTTTTCAAGTTTCACTTGGAAAGGAAGGTGAGGGTGGAGAGAGAAGTGCTGCCCCCAGTACATTTGCTGAAAGGTGGGTGAATGTTGCGATAATGGCCCGTTTTTATTATTATTATTTGACTTTGCCTTTGCCTTTGATCCTTACGGGGTCGATAAAATAAAGTACCAGTAATGTACTGGGTATTTGCCGGCCTTGTGCCAAAAGTAGAAACACTTATTTGCACGGTGGATTGGCAGTATCGGTAGAGAGTCGGACACCATCCTTTGAAGCATATAGTTACGTCCCTTTATGATCTGAGTTCAAATCCCGCCGAGTTTAACTTTGCCTTTCATCCTTACGGGGTCGATAAAATAAAGTACCAGTAATGTACTGGGTAATTGCGGGCCTTGCGCCTAAAAATAGAAACAATTATTATTATTAACGCTTTTGTTCTGGCAGATGTTATTCCGACTCTATACCAAAAAGAGCGAGTCGTAGCCAATGACTAAAGGTGCTTTGGAGCATTGCTTCTCATTCAACTATGCAACACCCTCCTTAGAATTCTCACTGTTCCTAGCAAGACTGTCTTCTATAATCTTGTCCAGATGGTAGTTCCTCGCTTCTCACGCCATACATCCTACCTTCTCCTAACTGTCCCCAGTGCAACAACCATAATTGGTATCACTGCTACTTGTCTGATTATCCAGTTTCCTGATTTCTCTCTCCAGTTCCTGGTATTTCTTACCTTTCTCCCTTTCATTCTCATCCACCCTGTGGTCCCACCGTGAACCAATATCCACAATACACGCATTGATATTCTTCTTTTCTACGCAACAATATCAGGCTTTCTAGCCACGATAAAATGGTTGCACTGGATGGTCATGTCCCACAAGATCTTATAATGTTCTTTCTCAGCCATTCTTTCCGGTTAGTGTTCATAGCATTTCTCACTTCTGCTCATGTCATACATATGACAGAGCTTCTAATGAATCACTGTGGCAATGTCGTGCCTTCTCTTGTACTCTTTCTGGGCAAGCATCTTGTATTCACTAATAATTGTTTTTTCATTTTATGTACCAGTGCATTACTGGTACTTTATTTTATCGACCCCGTAAGGATGAAAAGCAAAGTTAACCTCGGCGGGATTTGAACTCAGACTGGCAAGGGCCATAACTCTATGCGTCAAAGCATGGCGTCCGACCCTCTATCGATAATGTGGTTTATTGTCTCACCTCTCTCACCACACAACCTACAAAATGGGGAATTCACTGACGTGTCAATAATGAACTTGATGTAGATTGTTCTCAGTGCCTGTTCCTGGGCTGTAAAAATATGTCCTCAGTTTCAACTTGTAAGTCACTTTTTCCCGTCCATTCCTAGTTCTTATCTTTGTCAACTGTCTCAGGTATTTCACATAAGAGCTGAACATACATTTGTTTCCCTTCCATCTGTTCAATGAGTCATTCTGCCTGTCTTGTTTAAATTCTCGTTCTTCCTTTGCTTCATCACTGTTTAGGACCTCTTTCTTACTGCTGCCATCTCCCATTTGAATTCTTTACATCCCATGTCAGATTATTATAATCTTCGCATTGCCAGTATCGGTAGAGGGTCGGACGCTATGCTTTGACGTATAGAGTTACGGCCCTTGCCATTCTGAGTTCAAATCCCGCCGAGGTTAACTTTGGGGTCGATAAAATAAAGTACCTGTAATTCTCTGGGTAATTTCTGGCCTTGTGCCAAACGTAAAAACAATTATAATCTTCTTCTTGTTACTATTTTTAAGGTCGGTGAATTGGCAGTATCGGTAGTATGTCTGACACCATGCCTTCCGGCATAGTTATGTCCCTTTCCGATCTGAGTTCAAACTCGCGTAGTTTAAATTTGCCTTTCATCCATGCGGGGGTCGATAAAATAAAATACCAGTAATGTACTGGGTTATTGTTGGCCTTGTGCCAAAATTATTATTATTTTTATTGTGCATCACTACTACTTTACCGAGCACAGCTCTGTGTTCCTTGGGTATGTGCAGTGTAGGTTTTGCTGATGTTGTTTCTATTGTATTGATAGTACTTTTCGTAATATGTATACAGTGTCCAGTAGTGCAATCTTTTGTATGCTGTATATATTTGTAAGTCCTGTGGTACTCTATATAATATATATACAGTGCCCAGTGGTGATATCTTTTGTATACTGTATATATTTGTAAGTTCTGTGGTACTCTATAATATAAATACAGTGTCCAGTAGTGCAATCTTTTGTATGCTGTATATATTTGTAAGTCCTGTGGTACTCTATATAATATATATACAGTGTCCAGTAGTGCAATCTTTTGTATGCTGTATATATTTGTAAGTCCTGTGGTACTCTATAATATATATATACAGTGCCTAGTGGTGATATCTTTTGTATGCTGTATATATTTGTAAGTCCTGTGGTACTCTATATAATATATATACAGTGCCTAGTGGTGATATCTTTTGTATGCTGTATATATTTGTAAGTCCTGTGGTACTCTATATAATATATATACAGTGCCTAGTGGTGATATCTTTTGTATGTTGTATATATTTGTAAGTCCTGTGGTACTCTATATAATATATATACGGTACCTACTAGTGCAATCTTTTGTGTGTTGTATATATTTGTAAGTTAAGTCCTGTGGTACTCTATAATATATATACAGTGCCTAGTTGTGCTATCTTTTGTATGCTGTATATATTTGTAAGTCCCAGGGGTATGGGCTATGTATTTGTCTGCGTGTTGTTTGTTTCATTCCCAGAGCACCTATTATTATAGGTATTGTTTCAGTTTTCATTTTCCACATTCGAGTTATTTCCATCTCTAGATCTTTATATTTGGGGAGTTTCTCCATTTCCTTGGAAGATATATTGTCGTCTGTGAGGATTGATAAATCTATTAGAGGGCATTTTCTTTCTTTGTGGTCTTTGACTATAATATCTGTTCGGTTGGATTTGATCTCTCTGTCTGTTTGTATTGGCATATCCCAGATAATGGTTGCTTTGTCATTCTCTGAAACCTTTTCTGGTGTGTGTTTCTATCAACTTCTTTCTGTTGATATTTCATAATGCTGGCATAAGTTCTAGTGTATGAAGTTCCCAAATTATTATTATTATTATTATTATTATTATTATTATTATATATTTTTTAAGCTATTGAATTGAGACATAACTTCTTTCTAAGTAATTGTTGCATCCTCGCGGGTGTGAAGTTCTATGTTTGGCGTATCTATTTATTCATATATACATGTCTGCTTACATACACATGCGTGTATATATATATATATATATATATATGTGTGTGTATGTAAATGAATATAATATTTTATATATGTATTATTTTTTTCGAAGTATATATTTTTTCTCCTGTGATTGTTTTCGTCGAAATTGAATGTATGCAAAAGATGTGAAAAATTTCCTGTTCTTTACAAGGTTTCTAATTGAATTTTCAATCCAATGATAATATAGCTTTTCATAAACTCGTCATGCTCCACGAGCAATTATTCATCTTCTTAGAATCCTCATAATCAGCTAATCCCTCTCCTTCCTTCTACTACCTTCACAGCGTAATCTTTGATTCATGCGAATTATTATAGCCATCGTTGACGTTGTTTTTATCTTCTTCTTACGATTATTATTAGTAGTACCATTATTAATTCTATTATTAATGTTGGTTTTAGTATTATTGTTGTAATTATTATTATTATTATTATTGTTATTGTTATTCCTTGAATCTCAGTCATTGATGTTGGTTAACTGGAAAGTCCGTTGGATTGAATATCAAGCCACTACCTGCAGCCTCAGATATTCAGGACGTATCGGAGGGTTCTTGCCGTTCCAAGCAAGCATGCCTTTTGAAGCGTTCCAAAAAGCGTGAAGGGGCCGATTTTCTTTAACCATCCCTGGAAACCTTTGGAGATAGTCCCCAGTGCGCCTATGACAATCGGGATCACTTTGACTTCATGGCAGTTCCAAATCCTTTTCACCTCCCACTTTAGGTCCTGGTATCGGTTAATTTTCTCCCTCTCCTTCTCTTGCACTCTCGTGTCGAACGGGCAGGCCACATCCACAATCAGGCACGATCTTTTTTCTTTGTCCACAACCACCAGGTCAGGTCTATTGTGTTCCAGTTTTTTGTCCGTCTGTATCCTAAAATCCCACAGCACCTTCACCTGACTGTTCTCCATCACCGCCTCTGGCCTATGCTCATACCATTTCTCAGAATGTGGTAGATTGTTTACTTTGCACAGGTGCCAGTGGATCACCCTGCCCATCACATCGTGTCTCCAGCCCTTATAGTGGGTCTGGGCTAGGTGTTTACACTCGGACACAATGTGAGCCACAGTCTCCTCTCTCTCTCCACAGATCCTGCACAGTGGGCTAGCCTCCTCCTTGTAGATATGGTGCTTCAACCACTTCGTTTTGAGGGCCTGCTCCTGCGCAGCCATTAGCATTCCTTCTGTAGCCTTTTTGAGGTCTCCTCTTCTCAACCAGTTCCATGTCTGTGGATCTCTAAATTCAGTTTTCTCAAAGAAGGTACTATGAAGGGATTTTCCCTTAAGGCTGCTCTTCCTCCTTGATGTTATTTCCTCCTTGGGTATCCCCTGGCCTACTCTCCCCTCCTTCAGTACAGCTCTGAGCATTGGCTCCTTACTATAGGTCACGTATTTGTATAGGTTGTTTTTCTCCATCTGAACACAGTCCTCTATGCTGATAAGACCTCTTCCACCCTCAGATCTCCTTAGGTAGAGTCTATCGACATCACTCCTCTTGTGGAACATGTTGTAGATAGTCAATAGCTTCCTAGTCTTCCTATCCATTTCTTTTTGTTCAGCAACATTCCATCTCAGAATTCCCGCACTGTACCTAATAATAGACACAGCTCGGGAATTTACTGCGCTTATGGCATTTCTGCTGTTCAGATGTGACTTCAATACGCTCCTTACTCTCCGAATGTATTCAGTTCTTAACAATTCCTTCATTTTTTTGTTCTTTATGCCATCAGCCTCCAGAACGCCCAAATACTTGTATCCTTCCTCAGAGTCAATTTCCTTTATCATCTCACCTGTTGGTATCTGGATCCCGTTACTTCTGCTCAACCTACCCCTCCTCATCACAATGACTCCACATTTACCAATACCAAACTGCATACATATATCACTGCTGAAAATACGGACAGTGTCAACAAGCACATCCAACTCCTTCTCACTTTTCCCGAAGAGCTTAAGATCGTCCATGAAGAGGAGGTGATTGATGGTAAGCTCTCCCCTTCCCAACTTGTATCCTGCTCTCACTTTTCGCAGCATAATGGTCAAGGGCATCAGGGCAAGGACAAACAACAGAGGGGACAGGCTATCTCCCTGGAAGATACCTCTCTTGATCTTCACGCTTCCCAAGGATACTCCAGTTGATGTCAACTCTGTCTCCCAGGACCCCATACTCCTGCCCAGCAACTCTCTGATGTTATCTGCCACCCTGAAGATCTCCAGGCTTTTGGTGATCCAGGAATGAGGCACCATGTCAAATGCCTTTCTGTAGTCTATCCATCCCATGGCAAGATCAGTGTGTCTCCTCCTGCAATTCCCCATTACCATCTTATCAATAAGCAACTGGTCCTTTGTACCACGTGACTTCTTTCGGCATCCTTTCTGTTCGTCCGGCAACAAGTTGTTTGTGTGGAGGTGATGGTAGATTTCCTCAGACACAATGCTCGTCAACAGTTTCCACATTACGGGCAGACATGTAATAGGTCTATAGTTGGTAACATCATTACCCTTGATTCGGTCTTTCATTATCAGAACTGTGGTACCTTTTGTCAACCACTCTGGCACCTCACCCGACACCAAGCAGTCATTGAACATGGCCGTCAGCTTCGGGTGGAGGGATGTTAAATGTTTAATCCAATACCCCTGCACACCATCTGGGCCTGGTGATTTCCAGTTGGTTAGTTTTTTGGCTTGCCCCTTAAGAGTTTCAACTGTGATACTCAAATCAGTCTGTTGCTGTGCCTGCTCACCGATCTCCCTCTGTACTGTCTCAATCCACCCTGCCTGGGCATTGTGTCTAACATCCTGCTCCCATATTCCTCTCCAGAATGTTTTAGCTTGTTCCGCCCCAGGGATCAAGTCGGTGCCTCTTTCTTTCCCCTCAAGCTGTCCAAACAGCATCTTCTGGTTGTTGTCGAACATGCGGTTCTGTTTATACTGACTGACTCTGTTCTCGTATCGCCTGATTTTGGCACTCTTTGCTACAATGCGTTGCTTCAATTCCTCTATGATAATATTTAGCTTTTTACTCCTAGTTTTGTATTTTATTTCCAGTCTATTTTTAGTGCCTATGTTTTTTAGTGTCCCATTCAGTAGTGACTCAAGCTTTCCTATGTCATTTCTCATTTCCCCGATTTGCCCACTCAGTCGCTTCTTCCACCACGGCTCTGCTCTTTCTTGTCTGTTGTTTCCTCTCGCTTTTATACCAAGTAGTTTCCTCACCGTATTTGCTGTTGCTTTGAGGATATTGTTGCACTGGTGAAGACTCCTCGCCTCAAGGTATGGGATGACTTTGTTTACCTTAGCTGTTGTTTCTTTTAACTTTTTCCTGTCTACAAATCTTAGGTTCATAGGTCTCCCACTATCATTGTTCAACTCATCTACCACTAAATTTAGGATGTCAACCGAATCTTGTCCTAGCCCGTCAGCATTCATCTCCTCAGTGGCCGTATCTCTGTTCCAGGTATTATTTATCTCAGTATTCAGATCATTGTCTGCTTCGGGTGGTTCCTCCGCTCTCAGGACCTCCTCACCTTCGTTTCCCGCCGGCTCGCTTGTCTGGCATACTACACCCGCCATCTCCAAGCCATTCTCTCTGCTCAGTTCCTCCAGTTCCAGCTCGCTTATCCACCCATTAGTTCTTATTACCCGAGCCTGCCCGGCCAATTTTTGTTCATCTAATTTAAATAAACCAATCTCGTTCCAGATGTTATGCATCCGTCTCCTGTAGCCCCTCTCCTTGGGGTTACTTTTCAGGTAGCATTGCATAACAGTTCTATTCAATTCTTTCGTCCAGTTGGTTCTGGCCCCTTTCCTTCTTCTTCTTCCTCCAACATCAGCAGTATTTCGTTGACAGTCAGGTTCCTGCTGCTGAGCCAGGGGGCACCTGTTGGGTGAGAGTCTGTCACATGACGTTCTAGTCTCCATTTCACCGTTATTCGAACTGTTTATGTTCGATATTTAAACACTCTTATCGAGGATTGGCGAATGTATGTTTACATAGCCATCTGTGGATCCGCCATCCCACTTGGCCCTTGTGTGGCATTATCACCACGCTGTATACGGACACACATAAACAAACAAACACACGGGCAGAAAGGGCCCCAAAAATGAATAAGCATAAGTTTCATTGTAATGTAGTATTATTATTATTATTATTATTATTATTATTATTATTATTATCATTATTATTATTATTATTATTATCGTGCTTTTTGTTTTATTATATTTTTATTTCATTATTAATTTAATAATAATAATAATAATAATAATTTCCGCATAAAAATAACAATGATAATATTAATATTTTTTAATGAAGTCAGATGATTTCATTTTGTTGTTTAGTTTCTCAAATTTCACTACGGGGTTTGTCATAGATCGTACTAAAAAGAATGAAATGAAGCACATTTTTATCATAAATGTTATTATTATTATTATTATTATCAGTAGTAGTAGTAATATTATTGAGGCTATCATTGTTAATATTGTATTGGATTTTTTCTCTTCAGTAATTGATTTATTGCACATATTAAAGAATAGACATAGACAAACATAAGACAAAAATATATATAAATTATATGTAACAAAAATTGAAATTGTAGTACGGCGTAATATAGAGGCTAGAATTGGAAAAGGAAATTGCTATGGAATCTATTGAAATATAAGAAGACAGATCTTATGGATGGATAAACCTGGAAATATGAGTAGAAAAGACCAAAGTGACAACATAGACGAATAAAGTACTACTACTACTACCACACACGCACGCACACACGAACGCTCGCACGCACTCACGCGCGCGCACGCACACACACACACATACACACACACACATATGAAAGAGAAAGAGAGAAGGGAAACGACAAAACAGAGGTACAAAAGTCTTATTAGTTTCACGCTTTATATGGAAAAGAGGAATGAAAGTTCGACGTATCGGGCTTTAGACCTTCTTCAGAAGTACAGAAATAGAGACAGGGTAAAACAGGAGAGATAGATAAACTAAAAGGTAGTCCAAGTAAAAATAAAAGACGAATGTATTGAGAGTAAATCAGACAAACCATTAGGTAGTCTTGGTAACGATTTTGGAACGCAAAGTGAAATGTGCGTGTGTGTATTAGTACCGATGGTATGTGTGTATGTTTAAATGTATATATATATATATATATATATATATATATATAAAGTATACTTTGGGAGGGTCATGTTGCCAATAAGAAACACACGCACCAGATGCTTTCACTCCAAATTATTATAAATTAAATTATAAATTTAAGAAATTTATAAATTTCCGGTTGGTTGGTTGGTTCCACAACCGGACGGTTGTTCATATATTGTCAAAGTTCTTTCGTCACACATTCTGTGACCTCTTCAGTGACTGGGGATTCTTTTCTTTGTTTTGTGCCTCTCTTTTGTTCAGTCTTACGCCATCTTGTTTTTGTGTGTGTTGTGTGCTTAGTTTGCGCATGTTACATCAGGGTGTCTGTGTGTTTTTATTTGTATAACAATATCGGTTTCAACACACGTTTTCAGATAAAGAATCTTGCTAAACAAATTCAGAAACGATATATATATTAGGTTATGCAAGAAATGCCTAGGATTATCCTGAATGCAGTAATGGTTAATTACTAAAGAAACATTTGTAAGCACTCGGAATAAATTACCCTTTTATGATGTCTGCCTGTTTTACTATTCATTCTTTATATATATATATATATAAATATACTCTTTGAAGAGAACTCCATAGACCTCGTGATGTACTCTCGTTATGTAGACGATATTAATATAGTAATAAGAACCCCCCCCCCCTCGCCAAGAGAGTACTAATAAACATGAATTAGAAAATAACACAATGGAGAGCATCCAGGAGATAGCTAACTACATACACCAGAGTATAACTGTAACTGTTGACTACCCTTCTAGACACCCTAACGATAGACTACCAGTATTAGACACGGAACTCTGGATTAACACTGTAGACGAGAGGGCCCAAATTCTCCACTCATACTATGCTAAACCCATGGCCTCAAATACCTGATACTCAAAAACTCAGCAAAGTCCAATAGTGCTAAGTTTAATATTCTGATCGCAGACTTGGTAAGAGTGATGAAGAATGTCTTCAGCATGTGCGACTCAACTGAAATGAAAAAACGCACTCAACACTTCATCAACCACATGCAGTTCTCTGGCTACAACCAAAGTGACAGAATCAGAGTATATAAAGGAGCCATGGAAAAATATAAAACCCTCATAGAAATGGACATGAAAGGACTTTGCCCATTATACAGGAGCAAATCATGGAATAGCTTAGATAGGACTAAACATAAGATAGGGAAAGCCACTTCATGGTACGATAACCAGAGATAACAGAGTGTCATGTTCATGGATGCTACCCCTGGAGGGAAATTAGCTAACCAATGTAGAAAGGCCCTAAGAAAGACCCATTTAAAGATTAATGTGGTAGAAAAGCCAGGAACTACCATAAAATCCCTGATCAGCAAGACATAGTCATTTAAGAAAACCCACTGTACAAAGACATGTGTTATATGTAAAATGAACCCCCAGATAAATTGTAAAATTAGAAATGTACTGAGGGTACTTTCAGAAACATGATAACGACATACATAGGTGAGACAGCTCGAAGCATAGGAGAAAGGATAGACCTACACTGGGGGGAACTAAAACGACAAAAAAATATTTCAGTACTATACAAACACGCCAAAGACATGACGGTAACATAGACAACATAGACATTAAAATAATATCTAAACATAGAAATGACTCAGCAGATAGGTAAATCAGAGTGGCCAGTGAAATAGAACTAAGAAGCCCGAATTTGATCAGGAAGACCGAATGGAATAACAACAACCATACCCAAACAAACAATACTGACTTATAAATATAAATAAATAAACAAATACACAAGTACAATAACAACAAACACATATAAACACACACTAGTGAACAAAGATAGAATTCAAAAACACATACACTCAAACGCGAACACACACGCCAAACATTATACACACACGATTTGCGCAGAGACAATAAATAAATAAATAAATAAATAAATAGAAATAAAAATGGCGCAGAAATACAATACTATAGTAGGGAACATAATAGTACCACTGATGATGTTGCAGATGTGCAACGAAAGAACTTTAATAGACTATATATATATATATATACATATATATATATATATTTATATCTGTATTTTTAACCGCTGGTCAATCAATGATAAACATTGATTGCCAAATAAATTAACTATGGAGATATAACCAGAAGCGAAAACAGCCAAACAGTGAGTGTGTTCTGTTATTATTTCTGGCAATATGACCCTCCCCAAGTATAACACTATTTGTTTCGACACACGATTTCATATAAAAAATCTTGCAAAACAATTACATATATATTATATATATATATATATATATATATATATATATATATATATATATATATATATTTACACACGTGTGTATGTCTAAATAGGACCTTTGTGTGACTTAACCCAAAAGGAGAACACTCTGAAAATATCGTTTAACATCCACTCATAAACCTTGCTAAACGAAAGCCTCACTAGCTTTTCCCCCTTCATATACCAACCATGGATGGCCCCGGCCACCCAATGGAAGACAGATGGTATCAGGCTGCAGCCCTTATATAACGTAGTTTCTGTATATTAAAAGGATGATAATCTGCAGCGACCACAATCCCATTACGTAATATGATTTACTCCACCTTCTCGTAACTTATATGAACCAAAAAGAAACTCAAGCAAACTAAACACGAGACAGGTAAAAATCAATATATATATATATATATATATATGCACGCACGCTTACTTCTCCCTCACACTCTTTCTCTCTCTTAAAGAAAGTCAAGGATATGAAAATATTTCATATTCTTTTATTTCTACGCTCGTTTCAATACGGCTAGCATATCACATCCATTTGCAGAACATCTGGAAATGATCAGTTAACAATTATCTACATCATAGTTGCTTTATCCCAGCCGTATATCTACGGGAAAACGTATACAGAATAAACATTTAAAAATAACAATAAGACGTTTATTCTCACAATAAGGTAATATCAAGGTGCCAAAAAGACGAAATACATACAACTTGCATTCTACGTTAAAGCAAACAATAAGATTCAAATGCATGTTTTGCAGAAGGAATTTTGTATAGAGAAACTATGCAATGTTATATGTTTCTGTTTTGTCTAAAATATTTGTTAGATTGCTGTGAATGGGTTAATCAATGACTTATTTTTCGAGGGTATTGTAAATGTTTTTCTTTATAAATTCAAGATTCATTGTTAATTCGCTTATTAGGAAAGTATTTGAAAGCATTTAGCAGTTACATATAGTTATCATACTCTGTATGGTATAATATAAATAAAGGAATACAATAAAAGATACCGTATATGTGTAGATAAATATACATGCACACACACACAAACATCACACACACAATCACAAACACACACACACACACACATATACATATATACATATATATATATATATATGAGAGAGAGAGAGAGAGTACTTGTATATAATATATAACTTCAGTCTTTTTTCCCTCTAACCAGGTCTGGTTCGAAAATCAAAATGGAATAACTTTTTATTCTTTTTCGTAGTTGGTAAAACATAATAATAATTGTTTCTTCTTTTGGCACAAGGCCAGCAATTATCACAGTACATTACTGGTACTTTATTTTATCGACCCCGTAAGTACGAAAGGCAAAGTTGACCTCGGCGGGATTTGAACTCAGAATGGAAAGGGCCGTAACTCTATGCGTCAAAGCATGACGTCCGACCCTCTACCGATACTGTCAATCCACCGCCCTGGTAAAACATAATAATAATTGTTTAATCTCATCGTCTTTTAAGTTCAGTTTCAATCCTACCATAAAGTTTGTTTTGTTAATGAATATATCTAGAATTTAGTAAATTCTGTAAAGTAAAAAAGATTTACCGGTGTTTTTTTGTTGAAGTCCCCTGTCCAAAATTGTCACCATCCACTATACGTTTATTGCTTTCAGAATTATAAAAAAAAAAATCGGTATTATTTTCCTTTATTTCTTTACGGGAGATTTATTTCTGTTTTGATTTAAGAATCATTTGGTGTGAATCCATCACTTTGACCGAATCCATGTATTTATATCTTTATAGATATTACTAAAACAGAGAATGTCTGTCTCTCTGTCCAATCACTAAAACTCACGAGACCAAACTTTACAGGTGTTTCAAATTTTCAACGCTCTAGGGACTGCATTAGGCGATTTAGTGATCTCTCTCTATAATTCCTAGTCTTTCTCTCTTTAGATAGATACATAGATATAACATCGCGCCCTTATAATATCTGTCTGTATGCTTGACTGTCTGCATTACGTCATTATGACACGATCAGTGTGTGTGTATATATGTATATATAGTGTGTGTATATATATATATATATATATATTCTTATGCCAGGGAACGTCTTCACGAACCAAAGTATCGTCTTCCTGTTTTCCTTCGGTTGCAACGTTTTTCGAAATATTTACATCTGCGTTCACAGATTGATTTTTTTTTTTAGTTTCAGAAGATCCCGTTAAAGTTGAAAGCAGCGATTCTTCGCTTAAACTTTAATATGTTATTTTAATATAGATATGCGTGTACAGATATTTTTACATACACAAACACAAAATATAAACAAAAACAGCTGGCGATTACATAATCACATGCATCACTGACAGATATGTTTGCATACACAAAAACATTTCGAAATATTTACTTCTGCGTTCACAGATTGATTTTTTTAGTTTCAGAAGATCCCGTTAAGGGTGAAAGCAGCGATTCTTTGCTTAAACTTTAATCTGTTATTTTAATATATATATATATATATATATATATATATATATAATTATATATATTCGTGTACAGATATTTTTGCATATACAATAACAAAATATAAACAAACGTATTTATTTCACGCTGCTCGATAAGGATAAATATATATCAAATATATAAGAAACCTAGAGCAAATCCCGAGCAACGCCGGGCCATTCTGCTAGTAGATATATATTAATGCGTAAATAAATATTAAATCTATCCATGTTCGTAATTGTATCCCCAGGAAAATATATATTTTTAAAACAATATAAGAATTTTTAAAGAAGAAAAAGACTAATTTTCTCGTATATTATCAAAGTATTTAAGATGTGCTGCCACTACATTTATATCTAATTAACCTCATAGGGAAAAGAGAATGTTTTTTGTCAGTTTATTTTACCTAAAACATAAGGAATAAATACACGGAGTGGTTGCACATCTTAAATACTTTGATAACATACGAAAAAATTAGTCTTATCTTTAACTTTAAAACATATATATTAGGAAAAATATATATGTACCTGGGGATATAATTACGGAAATGGAGAGATCTTCTATTACAAAGCTTCGCTTGGAAATAAGTTCTCCTTCTTGCACTTGTTGCAGCAGACACAGTAAAGGCGTCCAACGTTAAGACGTGGGAGGATTTTGGGGTTAACCTGGAATCCGAGTGCGGATCAGCAAATAAAGGGATCAGCAAATAAAGTATTTTGGCAAACAATCTGCTGACTTCGTAATAAGTAGCCCTCCTCCTATCCTGCTACCAAGAATGCGTCTGAAGTTGTCCACTGTTCAGAGACGTGCATCCTCGGGAGGTGGAGAGAATAATTTGCTGATCTTTTAAACTCGATCACAGCTGCATCTTCGGATATACACGAAGTGGAGCTGGGAGCAGTGACTAATCTCTCAGAGGCTGAGGTCACAAGAGCAGTTAAAGAGGTCAATTGTGGCAAGGCCGCTGGCGAAGATGAAATTCGGTCCGAGATGTTAAAAGCCTTAAAAAAGGAGTGTGCTTTCTGGTTGACTCGTGTGTGCCTAGTGGCCTGGATTCCTGGAAAAGCACCTAAGCAAGATGGTTGGATTAGCTCCATAAACTTGGTTGATCTCGCTTAGGGATCCAGCCGGATCGGTTTGAGATGGTTCCTTCTTATAGGACCCGCTTGAAGGTGTGTTTGAGGACTCTTCCCCACTGCCATATCAGGAATATGTCGGCGAAGAGAAAGATAACTTAATCGTCCAGTTTGTACTCCCGAGAAACCTAGAACTGGAATATACATTGAGCTTCTGTCAGCTTACCAAAGGAAATAGTGAAGTACTACACCGTAATTGTTTCTATTTTAGGCACAAGGCCAGCAATTACCCAGAACATTACTGGTACTTTATTTTATCGACACCGTAAGAATGAAAGGCAAAGTTAACCTCGGCGGGATTTGAACTCAGATCATGAAGGGACGTAACTCTATGCTTCAAAGCATGGTGTCCGACTCTCTACCGACACTGCTAATCCACCGCCCTACACCATAATAACACACGCACACATGCACGCACGCACGCACACTTGCACATATATTGAAACAGAAATAATTACTTAATAGATGCGAAAAATATATGTTTATATATATGCATAAACATACGCACAGACACACTCACACACACACACACGCACACACACACACACACACATATATATATATATATATATATATATATATATATATATATACATATACACACACACACATACAAGTGTACCCATTCAGAAGCCTAGTGCACATACATTTACGGTTTATCAATATGCATATGACGTTCTTAATAATTTCTATCTATCTTGGTTATGAATTCGCACTTTCATGTCTTGAATGCAAAATACTTACAAGAGTGTGACATTTTTGAAAATTCCTATAATTTTTATAAATTTACCAGCTATCATTTCCAGACAAATTTTAAATTCGTTATTAAATAATTTCTCGGGATAAAGAAAATAAAAATTATACCTAAAGACGTATGCACATTAAAACTGAAGAGAATTTCCGCATGTAAGCACACGTGAAGCCAAATTCTTATGTACACACATATATATTTGTTACGTATATTGATGTGACTTGACTTATAATGTATATAGAGCAGATTTTTCGTTTTCTATTTTTAAATATAAGGTCTTTCGTGTATATATTTAAATAGAGCTGTTTAGATGTTAAAAATCCTTACGCGTGCTGTGTATGTATAGCTGTATATACATAAACATGTTTACAAGCATTTATCCATTTCTGTATATACATAAACATGTTTACAAGCATTTATCCATTTCTGTATATACATAAACATGTTTACATGCATTTATCCATGCATATATATATATATATATACGATATTAATAAATGGAAACTATATTTATAAAACCATATTTATTTCATTATATATATTTCAAGGATACCAAGTTCCATTATGGTATGCCTTCATCAGACAAAATACAATATATAACTAGACATTGGCGTACCCCTTTAAAAAATTGACCGTTGTTTTTGGAGGCCATCAGGATAGTGATTTGTTTACTTTAGTAAGTCATAGTGTTAAGAGTAAGTAAAAAGATGGAGAGAGAGAGAGAAACGTGGAGAAAAGAAAGGGAGAGATAGATAAAGAAAAAGAAGAAAGCAAAAAGAAAAGAGAACAGAGGAAAAATAACGGGGAGATATCAAACCATCAGACAGAGAAAAAAATCCAGAGAGAGATATATAGAGATAGAGAGAGGGGGGAGAGAACGAAAACCTTAAGATATGTCATATTAAGTTGAGTTAACAATTGGGATGAAAAGCATAAATAAAATTAGAAATATTAATATTCATGAATGGAATATAGATATATAATATGAGAAATTACACATTGTTTAATTATGATTAGATATTTAGTTTAAAATTGAGATCAATATATTAAAAATTGGAATTTAAACATTATAAAATATATATATTGCTAGAGAGATTATCTATCGCATATTACATACACATAGGCAAAGGTACATAAATATATATATATACACACTCACTCAGAAAATACACATTATATCTACTCCCGCACATAATATATATATACAAAGCATAAGCGATTTTTTTATTTATTGCCATACATTTCCTGTGTTATTAATTAAAAATTAACAGTTTTTAGTATATATATATAAATATATAGGATTAACTTTCATGCATTTATGGCTGTTAAGTTATACCTATCTGCAATCAAAAACTGCATGTGTAAGCCTGTACATTCTCATCCATAATTCTTAGCTATACATGAATAGATATGTGTGTGCATCTTCAATTGGTATACACGCGTCACTCATGCATATATACAGACAGACATATAATCATAAAAAAGCATATAACACATGTATATGTATGTCAACACACACATATAGATACATTAGCCGTATATAGATATACGTATACATCAACGTATAACATAGTACAATTGAGTATATAAAATACAAAAGGATTATTTTTTGGAAATATAATTATATCAATATAACTTAAAAAGCAAACGAATTCTACAAATATTATATATTGTATTTTGTCTGATGAAGGCATACCATAATGTAACTTGGTATCCTTGAAATATATATAATGAAATAAATATGGTTTTATAAATATAGTTTCCATTTATTAATATCGTATATCTACTCCAAATATTTGTCGAGTCTTTATATCAGTTATAAAAATATTTGCTTATTGTATCCCAGCAATTTAAATAAAACTTTTGCATATATATATATATATATATATATATATATATATATATATATATATATATATATATATATATCATAAATCATGTCCTTAGAATTATTAGATAAAATATATACCATTTCCTCTCCCAATTAGCATAATTAACCATATAAAAAATCAATTAGACCAAGCTACAAGAATAATTACGGTATGTACACATTTCTACTAAGTTTGAATTTGCACCTAATTGTGTATGGTTGATGGTATATTTAGTCAGTTTCTGCACGCTGTCGAAATGTTGGATAAATACTCTATTGGGGCCACCGCGAAGAGGCCGCTTTCGGTTATTTGTCGGATATTTCTTCATAAGAGCCTTTATTCTTGTAGTTTGGTCTAATTGATTTTTTATATGGTTAATTATTCTAATTGGGAGAGGAAATGGTATATATTTTATCTAATAATTCTAGGACATGATTTATGATATATTGCTCTGATTATTTAATTTATTAATTCTTCATAGAGCTACAACGTGACCGGTTGCAACATATATATCTATGACTTTATGTTTATGTAAACCTTTATATATATATACATATCTATTTATGTGTGTGTCTATTTGTGTGTGTGTGTATATATATGAGTGTGTATATTTATGTATGCGTGTGTGTGTGTCTATGCATGTATATATTTGCATCTATATATATGTTTGCATGCATGCATGTATGTTTACTTATATAAATATGTATGTATATATATATATATATATATATATATATATATATATATACAAGTTAAAGCAATGAAATAAAAATTCATTATTTTAACCTACAACATTTTCAACATATGGATTACATTGAGTTCTTCATACAGACTAGACCCCAAAACTTACGTGGATATCTCTGTGTATATATATATATAAATTATAAATTACACAAATATCAAAGTTATGTTCAAGTTATGTTACTGACCTTTCCTGTTTATAGTTGTTTATAGTATATGCATAACTATAAATAGTATCATTATTATTATATTGGCAGTATCGCTAGAGGGTCGGACGCCATGCTTTCCAGCATAGTTACGTCCCTTTACGATCTGAGTTCAAATCCCGCCGAGGTTGACTTTGCCTTTCATCCTTACGGGGTCGACAAAATAAAGTACCAGTAATGCACTGGGTAATTGCTGGCCTTGTGCCAAAAGTAAAATCAATTATTATTATATAGGGCGGTGGATTGGCAGTATCGGTAGAGGGTCGGACGTCATGCTTTGCAGCAAAGAGTTACGGCCCTTTATGGTCTGAGTTCAAATCCCGCCGAGGTTAACTTTGCCTTTCATTCTTAAAATGTCGATAAAATAAAGTACCAGTAATGTACTGGGTAATTGCTGGCCTTGTGCCTAAAGTAGAAACAATTATTATATATATAATAATAATGGGCGGTGGATTGGCAGTATTGGGAGAGGGTCGGACGCCATGCTTTGACGTATAGAGTCACGGCCCTTGCCATTCTGAGTTCAAATCCCGCCGAGGTTAACTTTACCTTTCATCCTTACGGGGGTCGATAAAATAAAGTACCAGTAATGCACTGTGTAATTGCTGGCCTTATGCCCAAAGTAGAAACAATTATTATTATTATTATATATATATATATAAAATTAGTGCGGCCATCTCAGTGATACATGTTTGATGTGGGTTATAGGCCTGCCAGTTAAACCTTTCCCCTGTGGTTGTTTAACAGATGTAAATATTTTGTGCTGAGACAAAGGTAGAACTAGAAAATCGATGATTAATATTCCCAATTTTCCAGTTTACCAAGAAATACGTAAATACCAAGAAATACGTAAATACGTCATGTTTACATGTCTGTAGCCTTAAGTTATATCTTTCTGTATACACATATGAAGACATGCCTCTGGACGGCGTATGGACAGTTATGCATATATACATACAAGCATGCATATATATATATATATATATATATATATATATATATATATATATATATACATTAATACATATATGCGTACATAAATACATACATAATTTCTCCATGTAATAACTGCATGTTTACATATACAGATAAACAACATATTCACATGCACACATATATCTCACAACATACACAATAACATACACACCTTCACGTACACGCATGCAGATATGCATACATATCTACCTAGTTGATGCAGTTTAAATTCCAATGAAAGAATCCTGTGCCCATGTTAGAACCAACTCTCTCTCTATTGGTGAACATTTCTAGAATGATAAAACCAGAACAACATACATATTTAGGTAGACACATATATAGATGATAATGACGATATCAGGACGGAGATATCTAAGGGTCGGGGCCCTTTTCACCCTTTCAGCGCACATGCACGCTGCTGTCTGATGTGAGCGATCCGAGATCGGCCGATCCAGCTAGAACTGACGTAGAATTAGTGTTAGCAATCTGAGATGGTCCTTCCGCCGTGCTCTCCACCATTCAAGTCTGAGGCGGTAGTTTATCTCAGGTCTGCTGGTTACCAGTCCGTTGGCATGGCTCAATGTTGCATAAATACATGCATTTTAGTTACATGAGGGTCTCCGTCGGTTACGACGACCAGTGTTCCAGTTGATCCGATCAACAGAACAGCCTGCTTGTGAAATTACCTTTCACGCATAGTTTTCAGGAAGATTCGGTGTGGCGCATTGTGTGACTAGTCTGGTCTTTCAGGCACATCTCATTTTTGCCAGCTGAGTGGACTGGAGCAACGTGAAATCAAGTGTCTTGATCAAGGACACAACGTACCGCCACGAAACGAACTCACAACCTTACGATTGTGAGCCGAATACCCTAACCACAAAGCCACGTGTCTTCACATATATACATATATGGTGGCTGCCAACTCGTTTTCGAGTACGGCCAATACTTGATATCCATGTAGGAGAACCCCTACCGATGCGCTGAACGAGTGTGACTTTTAAGTCCAGCCAGCGACTTGAAAACTCTGGTACAAACACTACACTTATGACAATTATTGACACAGTGCAGGGCCCATGGTACCATGTGACGACAAGTGCAGAGAGATCTCCAGATACAAAGCAATGCCTGTGCCGTGAAGCTTTTATAGTGAGCAAAGGCAATGCACAAAGCCAGTCCCACTCTCTTAACCAAGATGATATTTACCAAAAAGAAGAACGAGTCAACATCATTGGATACCATCAGGGCTGCAGGTGTTATATCAGAGTTTTCCTTCTCCTAGAATTCTGCCTTGACAAAGGCTAAGGGGTCATCTCTCCCGATATATACAATATATATACATATATACAAACACACATACACACATACATACATATATTGTTGGAGTTTCGTCGGTTTCGACGAGGAATTCTCGAGGTTTGAGAACAACGTAAATCCCTCTTCAAGAATTTGACGTGTAGTTTGTTGGGAGTCCTACAATCATCTGCATCGTTTACTTATTTAACAGGTGGTTTAAAACATGATTCAGCCTTACACAATATATGACAAAGTGTCCCCTTTGAATGACTGAATAACACCTTTATGTCAGCTGAGTGGTTAGCTTTAAATTGAAATAAATATACCGCCATCGGAGACAAACCTTCCTGATTTTTTAACTTTGTATCTTTCTAACGCTTTTCGTTTTCCGTTCTCATTCATTGAAATATTTTTATTTCTTATTCCATTTATTCTTTTAAGGTTCTGTTATAAAGGATTTATTCATTCAGTTTTTTGTCATTTGTCGTAAATATTTTTTGTGCAGATTCTTTTTATGTTTTTCTCTATAGAGTTTCTCCGCTGTCTTCATGCCTCAACTTTTTTTTTTCTTCTTCCTTAAACGAACACGTTATTCATGTCATTTCTTCCAGCTTATTTCACTTGTTCGATTTCTGTGGGTTTTTTTACTTACTATATATATATAAACATACGTACGCGCACACACACACACACACACATATATATATATATATGTTATGGAATACTGTTAGCTTCTCGCTACAACAATTTCTATACTTTTCATTTATATATATATATATATACACATACATATATATATATACATACATACATATATATATATATATATATATATACACACACACATACATATATATATATATACATATATATATATATATATATATATATATATATATATGAGGGTGTTAAAGTTTGCTTGAAGCATTGTGAAATGTGTAAAAATACGTATTTAAGAAAGCCACAACAATGCAAAGGGAAATCTCGAGGTAGGAAGTGAAATATAGATAGGAAAAACAGGTGAAAGTGAAAATTGAGAGAGACAAAGATGAAAACAAAACAAAGGTAGAAGGGTTACCGTAGTAGAGATTTAATCCCAATATTTTGGGCTCACGCCCATCAACGGGGGAAAAGTTCCAAAATGGGGGGGGGGGGGAGGAACAGGCTAAGCGGAGAAAGTTGTGATGTCGTTAAGACAGGAATGCCGTTATGGGGAGAAAAATATTTAAAATTTAAACGAGGGAAAGAATGCGCGTGCGCGTGATAGGCTGTGGCATAAGCTACTGACCAAATCGGTTAAATCAAGAGGGTGCGTTAGCGTGTGAAAGCCGTAAGATATGTGTATGTAGATATATATGTGTGTGTAACTGTGTGTGTATAAGTGTAAGTGTGTATATGTGTGAGTGTGTGTGTGTGTGAAAGATAGTGGGCTGTAGAAGTTGGAAATCAAAGGGTGTGAAAGGTGGTAGGTTGTAAAATATGTGTGCGTGTATAAATATAGATGTGTGTGTGTAAGCGTATGGGTATACATGTGTGTGTAACTGTGTGTGTATATGTGTGAGTGCGTTTGTGTGTGAAAGATAGTGGGCTGTAGAAGCTGGAAATCAAAGGGTGTGAAAGGTGGTAGGTTGTAAAAACATGTGTGCGTGTATAAATATAGATGTGTGTGTGTATGCGTATGGGTATGCATATACGTGCGTGTGTGTGAAGATAGCAGGCCGTAGGCTGTAAATGGTCATTATGGTTAAGTTAGCCATGTCAGCTCATTTCTCTCAGCCCGGTTGTTAAGTGGGGGTCTGAGGTTCTTAATAACAAGTGCTTCCTTTATCCTTAAGGATCCGATGCTGCGTTCAGTCGCTAGGACTGTGACCAAGGGTCTACCCTGTGGGTTTCCGCATTTAAGGATATGTTTACGGAAGGAAGATGCGTTGGTGTTGATATGTTCCTTGATACGAACATGTAGGGGTCGGATGGTGCTACCTATGTAAAACTTGTTACATTTATCGCATTGAATTTTATATACGACATAGGTGCGTAGGCAATCTGCCCCCCGTATCGGGCAGTTGCTGAGGGAACACGTCCCATCTGCCTCGTAGGGTTTGTTGGAGAGGCATCTTCGCAGCGAAGGTCCTGTGTGGGCCAAATGTATGTCAAGTCCCTCCGTCCGTATGGCCCTGCGGATGGCGTTCGTGGTATATTCACTCAGGTGGGGGATTTTAAAGAAGCACCTGCTAATATTAAGTTTTCTAGTGGGTGCCAGTCTACTGGGTCTGGGGTCTCTAATTCCGTTAATCAGTCGCTTGGGATAACCATTAGATCTGAGTAGATTACGGAATTGCGTGGTATGGGTGAGACCACCCATCGGGTCGCTGCATCTGTTAGTGATCCGTGTCAGTTCATTTAGGACATAGCCTCTCTTAGCGTTGTTGGGGAGGGCTGAGTTATAATGCACAAATAAGTCCTTGCACGCTGCTTTGCGGTAGAAGGTGGTGTTTATGTCTCCTTCTTCCGAGATGTGGATACGGAAGTCGAGGAGGGCGAGTGACCCGTCTTCTCCTGGGTGTTCAATGGTGAAATCGATGTGCTGGTCAGTATCGTTGAAGATTTGGTGAATTTCATTCGCCATCTCCCGGGAAGAAGTAAGTATCAGGATATCATCAACGTATCTGGAGTAGAAGGCGACG
>OZ024749.1:5452370-5457370 GCA_964016885.1 Eledone cirrhosa
CTATTTTCTCTCCAGTGTTTGTGTACGACGTAATCCTGCTGTCTAATTCCACAAATGACACCTGATGAAATCGTTTAAGTGTTGCATTATGATCGGATGTTGGGCTGGGACATCGAAATATGTATAGTGTGTTCACGGAATTAAAATTCCATTCTATCTTTATCCTATTAATTCCTCTCTTCAAGTAATCCCCTCCTCTCCCAGGATCACTTCTTCCCCTCCCTCGAGTCAACCCTCATTTGTGTTGCCTCTACTATTGAACGAGTAGTCTCACCATTAGCTATAGTAATTGAATAATTATATATATATATATATATAAATATAAATTAACGAGAATCATATTTCACCTATTGGAAATTAGCGGAAAACAACTTCCGAGATGTGTGGCAAGCGCTCCAAAGAAGCTAGTGAACTAGAGCTACAACATAAGTTAAAAGGCCAAACACACTGAGACGATGGTTAAACCATTATCCGCACCGCTAAGTAATTTGGGTCGAACAAATAAAATATGATTGAAAATTATATATAATGAAAATAAAAGTTACGGGCGAAAGAGGGCAATGTCCATCGTCAGTTGTCTGCTAGGAATCATAGGTATTTCTTTGCGTTAGAGACAAGATACCTCAGCCTAGGTCGAACAATAACTAAAATAAGTTATTGGGATAAAAAAGGGGGATGTATGTATGTATGTATACATAATACATACATACATATACACACACACACACACATATATATATATATATATATATATATATACACACATATACTTCGTTTTTTAATTTGTTTTGCAAGATCTTTTATCTGAAAACGTGTGTTGAAACAGATATTCTTATACTTTAGGAGGCTCATGCTGCCAATAAAAACACACGCACCTGTTGGTTTTCACTTCAATTTATTATTATTTGTAATAAATTGAATTGAAAAGTAACACGTGCGTGTGTTTTTATTGGCAACATGACCCTGCTAAAGTATAACAATATATATATAGTTATAAGCTTTTAACTATAAATATAATTTTCTCCCAGTTAACAGAAAAGCGTAAACATTATGAGTAAATGTAATATCGTAATACAGTTGATTCTGTATTTCTATACAATTCGGACTTTTATTTTCATATTTTCTTAAAACTGGTCGCGATCTAACTAGCCAAAAATTCATAATATATTTTGTTTTGAATTCATCTTTAAAGCACCATCACTTACCCTAGAGAATTTTTATATGTACTTATATATATATATATATATATAATTTCCTGTCAGCATGACTTGGCAAGCTATTTAGAATACTGGTTTAACCGCTTTACGTCCCTCCGAAGAAGAGATATTATCTCGAAAATTAAGGACATCTAAATAAATCTAAGGTAAAAGACTAATTGTCAACAATATCTTATGCATTTGCATTCTATGTCCATACCTGCATTGTTTTGGCTTTATTATACATATACAAACGTTTATATATATATATATATATATATATATATATATATATATATATATATATATATATATATGGAATTGAATGAAACGAAATTTCATTTCTCACTCTTAGAACGGCACTTGCTTAAATGTTTACAAACAAACAAACCGAGCATTATAATAAGTGCTCGGTAAACCGATACGTGCGTGTATATATGTGTGCGTGTATGTATATATATATACATACTACTGTACGTCTCTATACATATATGTATGTACGTATACATGCATACATACTTACATTTAAGTAAGTGCCATATTAAGAGTGAGAAATGAAATGTCGTTTCATTCTATTCCATTTATCGTTTTCGGTGTGCCCAGCCGACTGAACTCACTCGATATGCAAATTAGGCTGCTCAGCCGTTAATATTCATATGGAAAGTATATACTTTCAGACGTTCAACCATCTGGCAGGAAGGTATACGATGCTGACGATAGCTAATAAGCTTAAAACTAATACATCGTTCCTGTGTCAGTGTCGAACAAAAATGTGGCGTGGTTGCCTAAACACTGTACGGCGTAATTCGGGCTGTTTGTTTGTTTACAAACAAACAAACCAAGCATTATAGTAAGTGTTTGGTAAACCGATACGTGCATGTATATATGTGTGCGTGTATGTATATATATACATACTACTGTACGTCTGTATACATATATGTCAGGTCACCAGTTGGTGCTACTGGTAACATGTATCCCAGTACAACCTGTCTCATGGTCGGGTCGTTGGCGACTAAACTGGCAACCCCACCAAGGTTTCTTGGTGAGGAGGGTGACTTTGGACCTCCTGCAGGACTAAAAACAAAACCTGTCAAAGGGCAAAGGAGCTCTTAAGAGTCAATGGCCATCCAAAATCACCGGGAGAGATGACCCCTTAGCCTTTGTCAAGGCAGAATTCTAGGAGAAGGAAAACTCTGATATAACACCTGCAACCCTGATGGTATCCAATGATGTTGACTTGTTCTACTTTTTGGTAAATATCATCTTGGTTAAGAGAGTGGGACTGGCTTTGTGCAGTGCCTTTGCTCACTATAAAAGCTTCATGGCACAGGCATTGCTTTATATCTGGAGATCTCTCTGCACTTGTCCTCACATGGTACCATGGGCCCAGCACTATGTCTCAATAATTGTCACAAGTGTAGTGTTTGTACCAGAGGTTTCAAGTCGCTGGCTGGACTAAAAAGTCACACTCGTTCAGCGCTTCGGTAGGGGTTCTCCTACATGGATATAAAGTAGCGGCCGTACTCGAAAACGAGTTGGCAGCCACCATATATATATATAAAAGAAAAATTTCGCTCTAAATGGCTGAATACAATAAATGTAATCTGAGTTTTTCGAATATTAATAATAACATTCGATTCGTTTGCAATTATGCAAACAAGCCTCAATTTTATAGCCATGTCAGTAGAATGAACACTTCATTCCTGCTCGAAGTGTTCATTCTATTGACATGGCTATAAAATTGAGGCTTGTTTGCATAATTGCAAACGAATCGAATGTTATTATTAATATTCGAAAAACTCAGATTGCATTTATATATATATATATATATATGTGTGTGTGTGTGTGTAGTTGGAGGCAGAATTGCAGTTTAGCAAAATATATATTCATACACATATACACACACGCACACGACTCGTTGTGTAGAACAGGGTTTTTCAAACTGCCGGTTCCAACTCATTTGAGGGTCGGAAAACGAATAAAATAGGTCGCAACGTTAAGAAGACCCTAGAAAATACAAGATATTATGGGGTCTTCTTTAAAAGTGCTGCTGTAGATGTAAAATACAGAAATAGTAAATCTTGGAAACGTTGCTCCATATGATTCTAATAGATGTAAATAAATTTTCATTTGTTTGCTAAGTTCTTCCTCTTCGCCGACTCATTCCTGAGAAGCTCTCGTAAGCGAAACATCCAAGCGAACATCACAAATAATTTTATTAATAAACAATAATTTATTCATTATTGTCGTTTAAGACAACCTTGAATTCTTCATTTGTGAGTAATTTCACTGGTTTCTATTTAAGAACTACTCATTCATTCATGTGTATATAGGAATGTGTTTTTGCATAAATATATGTATATATATGTGTATATGTATGTCTATCTCTATCTCTCTCTCTCTCTCTCTCTCTCTCTCTCTCTCTCTCTCTGTTTATCCATCTATCTCATATAAGTTTAACTTTTACTTATCTTTGTATAATTAAATAGAATCTATTCATTCGTATATATATATATATATATATATATATATGGCTATGTATATACGTATGTATATACATATATACACACAGCCATATATATATATATATATATATACATATATATATATGACTATGTATAGCTATGTATATACGTATGTATGTGTGTATATATATATATATATATATATATATATATATATATATATATACATACACACACACATATATGTCTGTGTATGTGTGTTCAATTGGATAAAGAGAAATTTTATTTAACGTTCTCTCAAGAAAACCAATGCCTTCAATCGAACAACAATATCTAATGTCTGGTGTTGGTAATTTTCGAGATCAGAAGGATGAACTAATGAAAAGAGTGACTTTTAGAATAGAACTGTTTGCTTTAATTTCATTTTACAAGTGAATGACTGCAGCTGGTGAAGGGGAAATGAAGTGTCATAAAAATATACAACAGATGAAGATGTCTTCGAAATTTGGGTTATTGGCAACGTGTATGTGTGTGTTTGAGTGTATCTGTGTCAATGTATGTATGTATGTATGTATGTATGTATGTATGTATGTATGTATGTATGTATGTATGTATGTATGCGTCCATTCTTGCATATATAAATGTATATATACATATATGTATATATATATGGATATATATAGTTACCTACCTAAGATTGTATGTGTACACACACATACAAATTATATATATATATATATATATAAATGTGTGTGTGTGTTTATACATACAATATGTTTTGGCACCCGATGCGAAACCTTTAAGTAATTTATCAATGGGCTGGCACTTTGTAGGTCATCAATCATTAAGGTTTGGCAATAATCAAACTTCGATGTTTTTGAGAATAATCTCATTTGAATCGGAGAGAAAGCCTCTGTGTTTAGCGTAGCTGTGTCTTTGTGAATATGTTCAGAACTGGAATAATATGAAAGAATTTGATGAAAAGATCTTGAATGGTTAAATTGTTAAGTGAACTCCACTTGACACCTTCCACATAATCAACGGAATCACATTGTTAATTATTTGGAGCAGATTTCAAGATTTAGTTAAACAAACATATTAAATAAATAGAATGAAAATATATATATATATATATATATATATATATATATATATATATATATATATATAGCACACTGACAAAAACTAGGGATATACACGTATACATTTACATTTATATGTAATTGTGTATATCACTATTTTTCTTTCTCTCGTTCTCTCTCTCTCTCTATATATATAACATTGCGTCTCTCAGTGATGATTTTTTTTCTTAACTTTATTAGAAATAGATCGAAATATC
>OZ024749.1:5467370-5472370 GCA_964016885.1 Eledone cirrhosa
TCACTTTATTATCCCCCCCCCCCCCCGCTTTTATAGCGTCCGCCATCTACTACCGCTTGACCGTCGTGCCTTGTCCAGCGAAAACGCTCGCCAAAATGGAGCGCGCGCTCTTCCAATTCCTTTGGAAGAGGCGGGCTCCTTTGGTGAGAAGATCCATCTACTGCCAACACCCTTCTAACGGAGGGCTGGGGATGCCGTGGTTGACGATGCGCAAACACGCGCTCAGGCTGCGGCATCTCTACGTATTCCTCACCGGACAACCGGTGTGGGCCCCGTTCGTGAGGCGAGCCTTCCCACGACTCGTCTCGCTGACCGAGCTGCAGTCCAGGGTCAAGCAAAGACCGAGGAAAATAGGCGACTGGCACATCGAATGTGCTCAGGCGCTCACAGCCCTCTGGCAGGCGCACCCGGCGATCAGTGGAGACTCCACTTCGTCATTCTATAGAGGGTTGATCCTCAGCAAGTGCGACAACGCGCTCGGTGAAACTCTAGGCGTAGAGGAAGATGAACTGGCCAGTCTGTTCGGTAGGACCCTCCGCCCGGGACCGATGGACAACTTCCAAAAGTCCCTAGCCTGGCAGTGCTACCGAGGAGCTCTACCTGTTCGAGACAAGCTCTACAGACATGGGCGCCCGGGCAGGGACCCTGCAAAAAAGATCTGTCCGAGGTGCGTGCGAGACGAAGAAACCGTCGCGCACGCATTCATACACTGCCCGGGCGTCACTGACCTGTGGGGCTATGTAGAACGACTATTGTCGCGGGTGGGACCAATCCGGTTGACCACCGAGTCCATTGTCATGATCAAACCGCCACCCTCCTTCAAAAACGAAGGAGAGGCGGTTTTCCTTTGTGTGATAGCTATGGCGAAAGAGGTTGTATGGTGGACAAGGTTGAAAGGGCTGAGGTCAGACACCTTTCTCTCCGGCCAACAACTGATTCTTTTTTTCAAATACCACTTTGGAAGAAGAATCAGGATGGAGAGAGAGGTGCTGTACCCCAGCAAGTTTTATGAAAGGTGGGTGAAAGGGGCGAGATTGGCCCGAGTGAATGGGCCTTCTCTCTATATCAGCCTGTAGGTTGAGGAAAAGGAGGAGGGGAGGAAAGGAGTACAAACTCTTCGTACTCCTGGAGATGAGGTTTGCACATTTTTTCGGGGGTATGTGTTACCCATATGAACTGTCTCCCCCTATTGGGGAAAATCGACTTATTTTTAAAATTGCATTTGTGATAACATTTTACACGTTTTTATTGTATGTAAACTCCTCCTTTGTATTTGTCCCCTTCTTTTGTGCCCCTCTGGCTAATAAAGAAACATATCTATCTTGTTATTTATTAATGTTAAAGTTATATGTTTTTATGTAAAACCCCCCGCCATCACGTCTTCTAATGTCCCACTTTTGTACGCCCCTCTGGCAAATAAAGAAAGATATCTATCTATCTATCTATCTATCTATCTATCTATCTATAGTAATTGAAACCTCGCATCCGCAGCTCTCTCTATCTCCCCCCCCTCATCCCCCACCCCTCTTTCTCTCTCTGCCCCTCTTTTCAGTATCATTCTCACTTTCCCTCTCTTTATCTCCCTCTCTTTATCTGTCCCTCTCTATCTCTATCTCACTCCTCCTCCATTCTTTTACTTCACCATTGTTCTTACTTTCTTTCTTTCTTCCTTGTCTCTGCCTCTTTCCCTCTTTCACCCCTATCCTGCTTTCACTATTTTAATACGAACATAGCTATAAATTATAGCAGCAGCAGCAGTAGCAGCAGTAGCAGCTGCAACAGCAGCAGCAGCAGCAGCAGCAGCAGTAGCAGCAGCAGTAGCAGCAGCAGCAGTAGCAGCAGCAACAGTAGCAGCAGTAGGAGCTGCAACACATTAGAAAATTAATAATAAATTCACTCGGAATATGCAAATTATAAATAACGCCCCCCCCCCCCCCCCCCCCTACCTCACACATAGGTCATCATCATCACCGTCATACCGCCACCGCCTCCATTCTCACCGCCACCATTACCACCATCACCTTGCTACCACTACCATTGACGACACCTCCATTGCCAGCATCACCACCACCACCATCATCACCACTACCACCACCACCATTGGCACCACTACCACCACCATCACAACCACCACCACCACCACCACCACCACCACCACCACTACCACCACCACTACCACCACTACCACCACCACCATTGGCACCACCACCACCACCACCACCACCACCATCACCGCCATCACCACAAATACTATCACCACAGCCACCACCATCACAACCACTATCACCACGACAACCACCACCACCACCACCACCACCATCACCACCACCACCACCACCACCGCCATCACCACAAATACTATCACCACAGCCACCACCAACACAACCACTATCACCACGACAACCACCACCACCACCACCACCACCATCACCACAAATACTATCACCACAGCCACCACTATCACCACGACAACCACCACCACCACCACCACCACCATCACCACAAATACTATCACCACAGCCATCACAACCACTATCACCTCCACCACCATGCATCACCAACATCACAACTACTATCACCACCACCACACCACCGTCCACACACCATCAGCATCAACCCCCCACTGCCCCACTCCCACCGACACCATCACTCCTCTCCACAATCCCTCCACCGCCCCACTACCCAACAACACCATCACTCCCCTCCATTATACCCCCAGCGCCCCACTACCCACCAACACCATCAACCCCCTACCGCCCCACTACCCACCAACACCATCAACCCCCCACCGCCCCACTACCCACCAACACCATCACTCCCCTCCATTATCCCCCCACCGCCCCACTACCCACCAACACCATCACTCCCCTCCATTATCCCCCCACCGCCCCACTACCCACCAACACCATCACTCCCCTCCACAATCCCCCCACCGCCCACTACCCACCAACACCATCACTCCCCTCCACAATCCCCCCACCGCCCACTACCCACCAACACCATCACTCCCCTCCATTATCCCCCCACCGCCCCACTACCCACCAACACCATCACCCCCCTCCACAATCCCCCCACCGCCCACTACCCACCAACACCATCACCCCCTCCACAATCCCCCCACCGCCCCACTACCCACCAACACCATCACTCCCCTCCATTATCCCCCCACCGCCCCACTACCCACCAACACCATCACCCCCCTCCACAATCCCCCCACCGCCCACTACCCACCAACACCATCACCCCCCTCCACAATCCCCCCACCGCCCCACTACCCACCAACACCATCACTCCCCTCCATTATCCCCCCACCGCCCCACTACCCACCAACACCATCACTCCCCTCCACAGTCCCCCCACCGCCCACTACCCACCAACACCATCACTCCCCTCCATTATCCCCCCACCGCCCCACTACCCACCAACACCATCACTCCCCTCCACAGTCCCCCCACCGCCCACTACCCACCAACACCATCACTCCCCTCCATTATCCCCCCACCGCCCCACTACCCACCAACACCATCACTCCCCTCCACAATCCCCCCACCGCCCACTACCCACCAACACCATCACTCCCCTCCATTATCCCCCCACCGCCCCACTACCCACCAACACCATCACTCCCCTCCACAGTCCCCCCACCGCCCACTACCCACCAACACCACCACTCCCCTCCATTATCCCCCCACCGCCCACTACCCACCAACACCATCACTCCCCTCCATTATCCCCCCACCGCCCCACTACCCACCAACACCATCACTCCCCTCCACAGTCCCCCCACCGCCCACTACCCACCAACACCATCACTCCCCTCCATTATCCCCCCACCGCCCACTACCCACCAACACCATCACTCCCCTCCACAATCCCCCCACCGCCCACTACCCACCAACACCATCACTCCCCTCCATTATCCCCCCACCGCCCACTACCCACCAACACCATCACCCCCCTCCACAATCCCCCCACCGCCCACAATCCCCCCACCGCCCCACTACCCACCAACACCATCACCCCCCTCCACAATCCCCCCACCGCCCACAATCCCCCCACCGCCCACTACCCACCAACACCATCACTCCCCTCCATTATCCCCCCACCGCCCACTACCCACCAACACCATCACCCCCCTCCACAATCCCCCCACCGCCCACAATCCCCCCACCGCCCCACTACCCACCAACACCATCACTCCCCTCCACAATCCCCCCACCGCCCACTACCCACCAACACCATCACTCCACTCCATTATCCCCCCACCGCCCACTACCCACCAACACCATCACTCCCCTCCATTATCCCCCCACCGCCCACTACCCACCAACACCATCACCCCCCTCCACAATCCCCCCACCGCCCAAAATCCCCCCACCGCCCCACTACCCACCAACACCATCACTCCCCTCCACAATCCCCCCACCGCCCACAATCCCCCCACCGCCCCACTACCCACCAACACCATCACTCCCCTCCATTATCCCCCCACCGCCCACTACCCACCAACACCATCACCCCCCTCCACAATCCCCCCACCGCCCACAATCCCCCCACCGCCCCACTACCCACCAACACCGTCACTCCCCTCCACAATCCCCCCACCGCCCACAATCCCCCCACCGCCCACTACCCACCAACACCATCACTCCCCTCTATTATCCCCCCCCCCCGCCCCACTACCCACCAACACCATCACGCCCCTCCACAATCCCCCCACCGCCCACTACCCACCAACACCATCACTCCCCTCCATTATCCCCCCACCGCCCCACTACCCACCAACACCATCACTCCCCTCCATTATCCCCCCACCGCCCACTACCCACCAACACCATCACCCCTCTCCACAATCCCCCACCGCCCACAATCCCCCCACCGCCCCACTACCCACCAACACCATCACTCCCCTCCACAATCCCCCCACCGCCCACAATCCCCCCACCGCCCCACTACCCACCAACACCATCACTCCCCTCCATTATCCCCCCACCGCCCAC
>OZ024749.1:5474870-5494870 GCA_964016885.1 Eledone cirrhosa
TCTCTATCTCTCTCTCTCTCTCCCTCTATCTCTCTCTCCCTCTTACTCTTTCGCTCTCTCTTACTCTTTCGCTCTCTCTCCCTTTCGCTCTCTCTCCCATTCTCTCTTGTTCTCTCCCGTTCTCTCCCTTTCTCTCCCTTTCTCTCCCGTTCTCTCTTTTTCTCTCCCTTTCTATCTCCCCCCCCCTTTCTCTCTCTCTGTCTGTCTGTCTCTCTTTCTTTCTTTGCCCGTCCATCTGTATGTCTGTCGGTCTCTCTCTCTCTCTCGCCCCCCCCATCTCTGCCCCCCCCCCCATACCCCCCCCCGTCTCTAAACGGCCAAGAATTAACCTAGTTTTCATTAATTAAATATTAAACTATAGTTTAATTAATTAATTAATTAATTATTAAAATCCGCAACCATTCTTTCAAAAGTAAAAATTTATAGCTTTTTTAATACTAACAAACGAAAATGGCCGTTTTTTCTAGTTTTAAGTCATCTATTTTATAGTTAGTCTTACAGCTGATGTTGTTGTAGTGGTGGTGGTTGTGGTGGTGGTGGTCTTGTGTTGTTGTTGTAGTGGTGGCGGTCTTGTGTTGTAGTGGTGGTGGTCTTGTGTTGTTGTTGTAGTGGTGGTGGTCTTTTGTTGTTGTTGTGGTGGTGGTGATGGTCTTGTGTTGTTGTTGTATTGGTGGTGGTTTTGTGTTGTTGTTGTTGTAGTGGTGGTGGTCTTGTGTTGTTGTTGTGGTGGTGGTGGTGGTGGTCTTGTGTTGTTGTTGTATTGGTGGTGGTTTTGTGTTGTTGTAGTGGTGGTGGTCTTGTGTTGTGGTGGTGGTGGTGTAGTGGTGGTGGTCTTGTGTTGTTGTTGTTGTAGTGGTGGTGGTGGTCTTGTGTTGTTGTTGTAGTGGTGGTGGTCTTGTGTTGTTGTTGTTGTGGTGGTGGTGGTGGTCTTGTGTTGTGGTGGTGGTGGTGATAGTCTTGTGTTGTTGTGGTGGTAGTGGTGGCGATGGTCTTGTGTTATGGTGGTGGTGGGGGTCTTCTATTGTTGATGTTGGTGGCCGTTGTGAATGTTGTTGTTGGTGTTGTTGTGGTTGTGTTGTTGGTATTGTTGTTGTTGATGGTCTGATTGTGTTGTTGTTGTTGTTAGTCTTGTCGTGGTTGTTGTTGTTGTTAGTCTTGTTGTTGTTGGTGGTGGTGTTGTCATTGTTCTATTCTTTCTCTTTTTCTTTTTATTCATTTTCTGTTCTTCTTCTTCTCTTTGCCCCCCCCCCCCAATTATCCCCTCCCCTCCTCCCCTTCACCCCCTCTTCCCTCTCCTCCTCGCGTGCTGCCCCCCCCCAATCTCGCTGTAGTAGTAATACAAACATAGTAAGACTGATATCCAGAAAACAAACACAAGACCACATATGAGATATACAAGTACCAATACCAACAATGTTGTCATTAAATGATTGGTGGATTGCCAGTATCGGTAGAGGGTCGGACGCCATGCTTTATAGCATAGAGTTACGGCCCTTGCCATTCTGAGTTCAAATCCCGCCGAGGTTAACTTTGCCTTTCATCCTTACGGGGTCGATAAGGTAATTGCTGGCCTTGTGCCAAAAAGTGGAAACAATTAATTAAAGTATAAACTCATTTATAAACTGAAGGTGTTCAAAATAATTTATTGTGACCCCCTCGGACGTCGGCACCCTCTTGAGAAATAGGCCTTGTTAATATATTGTTACCTCCCTTTGTTATGTCTGTTTACACGCAAAACCCACATACCGACACACATACACTCACACCAACACACACCAACTCATACATACACCACACACACCAACACACGTATATACGTACACACGCATACATACACACCAAGGCACACGCACACACCACACACACACACCAAAACACACATACACACGCACACCAACACGCATGCACAGATACGCACCAACACGCAAACACAATCACACCACGCACTCGCACATGGACACACACACCACCACCATACACATACACATACACACACGTACACACATACACCAACACACACCAACACACACACACCAACACACACCATACCAAATCACACTAACTCATACATACACACAGAGCAACACAACACACCACCACACACACACACCAAAACACACTAACTCATACATACACACACAGCAACACACCAACACACACACACACCACCACCACATACCATTCAACACACACACACATACTCCACACATACTCCACACATACTCCACACATACATACTCAATGGTTTCTCCTGTGCCGTTCTTAATGTTTTTCTTGATGTGAACCCTTTAAGGTTAATAAAGAAATCATTAGTGTTGTTGTTGTTATTATTTTAATGATGTCCAAGTATATTGACTGTAAACTTTGTTGTGTAACGTGCCACTCCGTTAGAATGCTAGAGCGGTATTTAAGGGAAATTAGGCTGTTATGTCTACCATGTTGACTGACCACCTCAGGTTCTCCTTATCAGCTCAGTTTCTATGAGAAATGTGTCTGCAATATTTCTGTTGATTGATTTTGTGTGATATCTCAATCATTTGACTTCTAGGTATAGTTTACTAAAGAGCTATTGTTATTTCTCTTCTCTAAATTGCATAAATTTGCATACATTAATCATATGATTCTCTTTTATTTTCCACATGCTTCCTGTATCTTGAACGAACAAGATTGGAAAAAAACAAAAAACGAACTTTTGTGGTTTCGTTTAAAGTTGAATTTAAATAATCATTGTAGCGCCATCTAGCGGCTGTTTTTGGTACTAATCTCTAAACAGGTTCAATGTAATTGCGGTTTCTAAGTTAGGCACAAGACCAACAAATGGTGCTTTATTACAGTTGTTATTGTTGCTGGTGGTGTTGGTGGTGTTGGTGGTGGTGGTGTTGCTGTTGATGTTGAGAGGTGAAAGTTGTTGTTGTTGATGATGTTGGTGATGAGAGGTGAAAGGTGTTGTTGATGATGTTGGTGATGAGGTGAAAGGTGTTGTTGTTGATGATGGTGGTGATGAGAGGTGAAAGGTGTTGTTGTTGATGATGTTGGTGATGAGAGGTGAAAGGTGTTGTTGTTGATGATGTTGGTGATGAGAGGTGAAAGGTGTTGTTGTTGATGATGTTGGTGATGAGAGGTGAAAGGTGTTGTTGATGATGTTGGTGATGAGAGGTGAAAGGTGTTGTTGTTGATGATGTTGGTGATGAGGTGAAAGGTGTTGTTGTTGATGTTGGTGATGAGAGGTGAAAGGTGTTGTTGTTGATGATGTTGGTGATGAGAGGTGAAAGGTGTTGTTGTTGTTGATGTTGGTGATGAGAGGTGAAAGGTGTTGTTGTTGTTGATGTTGGTGATGAGAGGTGAAAGGTGTTGTTGATGATGTTGGTGATGAGAGGTGAAAGGTGTTGTTGATGATGTTGGTGATGAGAGGTGAAAGGTGTTGTTGATGATGTTGGTGATGAGAGGTGAAAGGTGTTGTTGATGATGTTGGTGATGAGGTGAAAGGTGTTGTTGTTGATGTTGGTGATGAGAGGTGAAAGGTGTTGTTGTTGATGATGTTGGTGATGAGAGGTGAAAGGTGTTGTTGTTGTTGATGGTGGTGATGAGAGGTGAAAGGTGTTGTTGATGATGTTGGTGATGAGGTGAAAGGTGTTGTTGTTGATGATGTTGGTGATGAGAGGTGAAAGGTGTTGTTGATGATGTTGGTGATGAGGTGAAAGGTGTTGTTGTTGATGATGTTGGTGATGAGAGGTGAAAGGTGTTGTTGTTGATGTTGTTGCTGGTGGTGTTGTTGTTGTTGATGGTTGTGACGAGAGGTGAAAGTTGTTGATGTTGGTGGTGTTGATGTTGGTGGTGGTGACGAGAGGTGAAAGATGGTGTTGTTGGTGGTGATGTTGGTGGTGTTGTTGGTGGTGATGGTGGTGGTGTTGTTGGTGGTGATGGTGGTGGTGTTGTTGAGGTGATGGTGGTGGTGGTGTTGTTGGTCGTGATGTTGGTGGTGTTGTTGAGGTGTTGATGTTGGTGGTGTTGTTGGTCGTGATGTTGGTGGTGTTGTTGAGGTGATGGTGGTGGTGGTGTTGTTGGTCGTGATGTTGGTGGTGTTGTTGAGGTGATGGTGGTGGTGGTGTTGTTGGTGGTGTGGTTTCATCTTATTGCTGTTGATGATGGTGGTGTTAGTGGTGATGTAGCTTTTGTTGTGGTGGTATTGGTAGTGGTGGTGGTGGTAGTAGAGAGGTTGTTGTTGATAGTGTTGTTAGAGGTATTGAACAACTGAAGTGTTGGTGGTAGTACTGGTGGTAATGTTGATATTTATAGAGACGATGGTCACGGTAGTAAGAGTATTAGTCGTGTTGTTGTTGGTGCTGGCGTTAGGAAAGTTTCTGGTGGTAGTGGTACTGGTAGCGTTGG
The DNA here is from genome assembly GCA_964016885.1 of Eledone cirrhosa. Classification (NCBI taxonomy): domain Eukaryota; kingdom Metazoa; phylum Mollusca; class Cephalopoda; order Octopoda; family Eledonidae; genus Eledone; species Eledone cirrhosa. The sequence goes on from OZ024749.1 coordinate 5,479,260, forward strand.
TATTTGTAGTGGTGGTAGTTGTAGTAGTGTTGTTGGTATTTGTAGTGGTGGTGGTGGTGGTAGTTGTAATAGTGTTGTTGGTATTTGTAGTGGTGGTGGTGGTGGTAGTTGTAATAGTGTTGTTGGTATTTGTAGTGGTGGTGGTGGTGGTAGTTGTAATAGTGTTGTTGGTATTTGTAGTGGTGGTGGTGGTGGTAGTTGTAATAGTGTTGTTGGTATTTGTAGTGGTGGTGGTGGTGGTAGTTGTAATAGTGTTGTTGGTATTTGTAGTGGTGGTGGTGGTGGTAGTTGTAATAGTGTTGTTGGTATTTGTAGTGGTGGTGGTGGTGGTAGTTGTAGTAATAGTGTTGTTGGTATTTGTAGTGATAGTGGTTGTGTCGTTGGTAGTGGTTGTGGTTGTGTTGTTAGTAGTGGTAGTAAGAGTGTCGTTTGTAGTGGTTGTGTTGTTGGTAGTTGTAGTAATAGTATTGTCGGTAGTTGTAGTAAGAGTGTTGTTGGTAGTTGTAGTGTTGGTAGTGGTTGTGTTGTTGGTAGTTGTCGTGTTGGTAGTGGTTGCGTTGTTGTTAGTGTTGGTAGTTGTAGTAGTAGTGTTGTTTGTAGTGGTAGTGTTGGTAGTGGTAGTGTTGGTAGTGTTTGTAGTTGTAGTAAGAGTGTTGATCTATTATGTGGCTGTACATATCTGACTGTATGGTTGATGATATGATTTCTCGTTCTTCTTCTGACATATCTTCAAAACTATTGAAATGTGTCAGGAGAAGGATCGAACTAATTAATCAAAGGAACTTTGGAAACAATAATGAACAAAAAATAAACAACAACAACAACTGCATTTATAGTAACAACAACAACAACAACAGCAGCTACATTGATAGTAACAACAACAACAACAACTATATTGGTAGTAACAACGACAGTGAAAGTAATAAAAGCCTCCATTACAATATAGTGTAAAAGTACTAAAAATAAACACTCTCATTCCCTTTCTCTCTCTTTCTCACCTCTCTTTCTTTCTTTCTTTCTCTCCTCCTCTCTCCATTCCTCTCCTCTCTCACCACTCTATTTCCCTCACCCCATTTCCTCTTCCTCTCTCACCTCTGTCTCTTCCTCTCTTACTCTTCCTCTCTCTCACTTTTTTCACTTCCTTTCTTACTCTTCCTCTCTCTCACTTTTGTCTCTTCCTTTCCTCTTCTCTTCCCTTTTCTCTCCTCTTCCCTTTTTTCCTCCCTCTCTTCCACTTTCACTCTCCTTTCTCCCCTCTTTCTCCCCTCTCTCTCCCATTCTCCTTTCTTTCTCTCTCCTTTCCTTTCTCTTAACAATGGTGAATATATATTACTAAAAGCTAAATGTCAAGTAGTAATTGTGGTGGAACTTAAAGAAGTCAGATTGGAAGGCATGACAGCTTAAGGGACACAATGAATTGGAGACATAAAACTAATAATAATAATAATAATAATAATAATGTCTACACATAGCTGGAAGTTATTGTGTAACCAAAGAAACTGTCACTAAGGAATATAAGATTACTGGGGGAAAACAAAAAAGAAAAACAAAGCAAAACAAAGAATTTTCCCGAAGGTTTGATTTGGAAACAAAAGAATGGAGATGATGACAACAACAATAATAATAATAATAATAATAATAATGCAAAACTATGCATCAAACAAAATTTTCAAAGGAGAAAAAAAATATCAAAAACAAAAGAAAAATTTTAGGTAAAAGAATTTCGAAGAATTTCATTTCCTTGTAATGAATACATCTGCAGCCAAACACAAAGACAGTATTCGAAGGCTGTGGGAATGTGCAGATGTTCTGAAAAACATGAGAGATTTGCTTAATATAGAAATAATGTCACAAATATCAACGATTAATTAAGCCTTCATGATAGAAAAAACATACAGAATACAACATATGTATTACTTCTCTCTCTCTATCACTAACTCTAACTCTCACTCTCTCTGTCACTCTGCCACTCTCACTCTCTCTGTGTTACTGTTTCTCTCTCTCTCTCTCTCTGTCACTGTTTCTCGCTCTCTCTCACTATCTGTCACTCTTTCTCTCTCTCTCACTCACTCTGTCACTCTGTCACTCTCTATGTCACTCTCTCACTCTCAGTCTCACTGTTTCTCTCTCTCTCTCTGTCACTCACTCTCTCGTTCTCACTCTCACTCTCTCGTTCTCACTCTCACTCTCTCTGTCTCTCTTTCTCTCATTGTTTCTCTCTCTCTGTCACTCACTCTCGTTCTCACTCTCACTCTCGTTCTCACTCTCACTCTCTCTCAATCACTCCCTCACTGTTACTCTCACTCTCTCTGTCACACTCTCTCTCACTGTTTATCTCTCTCTCTCTCTCATTCTGAATCATTTCCGTTATATATTCCATATCATGTACTACATGTCACTAGAGTAATAGTTGTAATTGTTGCCATCATTATTAAATGTGAACTTTGCCTTTCATCCTTACGGGGTCGATAAAATAAAGTACCAGTAGTGTACTATATAATTGCTGGCCTTGTGCCAAAGGTAGAAACAATTATTAAATGTGAAGGCACGTGGCTTAGCCTTTAGGTTACTTGGTACACAATCATAAAATCGTAAATTTGATTCCCAGCCAGAAGTAGAGTCCTTTCATATTGCCCCAGTTCATTCAGCTTACAGGAGTTGTACTTCGGACACATTGATTTGTTTGATCAAACAACTGGGAAATATCGGTCCAACAGGTTTGCAGTGGAGCCCGTGCCTGTGGAGATTTCTGGTGTCCTTGGCCTTATGACCACCCCCCCTGCTCACCATCAGCTATACAGAGTTGGCTACGCGCAGGTGTGTGCCTCGTGAGATGCAACGGTTCTTCCAGCGCGTGTCCCACGTCATCCTTCGGGGACACGCCTTCTCTATTCTGTTTTATCAGCCGGGGTTGCAGGGCAGCCCACGCGTCGGCCACCATTTGCTCATAATAGTGAGAGATGGTGGGAGTTTGGCTCCTTTGTGTTCGGACCTGGTTTATATATATGTATATGTTTCAGGGACAAACAGTCACACAGAAACAAAGAAAGTTAAATTTATTTTATTCTAACTCCTTACACTATTAACTATAGTAAATAAACTTATTGTTGAGAATTAAATGCTATTTCTAGCAAGGATTTGGCTCGGTTAGGGTCTCATGGCAGTGATAGAGGTTTAGAGTTTCATACTTTATTCCAGTATTAACTACAACCACCATTTGTATTATCACCAGCCGAGGATAATAGAGATTTCTAATTTAGGAACAAGGCCAACAAATGCTCACGTGTGTGATTAAATCAAGGGTAGTATTTCAAGAGCGGTGGAAGCATTTTTGAATTGGGGGTAATTTGGTCAATTTACTTGTAATGATTGATTTAGCTTTTTGCAATCTTAAATGGTGAGAAAACTTAAATACGTGATAAACATAACATGTACATAAACTGTAGAACATATACAAGTAGATGAGCGTTGTGGTAGTTTGGGGAGAAAAATATATAATTATTGGCTGTATTTGATTGTTTTTTTATCTATTTTATTGACCCCGGAAGGGAGAAAGCTAAAGAAAATCTTCCGAGATTTCAAATCAATATAAAGAACGAGAAAAATACCGCAATGGTATTTTATCCAACGCTCCACTAATTCTATCGATCCTCCTACCAACGATAGCAATGTTTGAGAGGTGTGGTTCCAATCGACTATACTGAGCCCAACAGTAGATTGATACTTCATTTTATCGATCTCAGAAGGATGAAAGGCAACGTTGAATTAGGAGAGATTTTAACTTAAAACGCAAAGGGACGTAACTAAATGCCACAAAACATTCTGTCCGATGCTCTAACGATTCTGCCAATCTATCACTCTTACGAAGCAAAAGAAAAAAAAATTGTCGATCGACTTTCGTCAGATCGGACCGAGGAAACAATGTTTCCGTTGGTCTTTCCAGTTGCTAATACTATCTATCTGTCGCAACTCCAGGTAGAACGAGCAACGTGAAATAAAGTGTCTTGCTCAAGGACATAACGCATCGCCTGGTCCAGGATTCGAACTAACAACCTCACGATTGCGAAGCCAGTCCTCTAACCAATCAGCCAAACGCATACGAAACAAAGGGAATGTTAAATACATGTGTTGTAGATATTGTTTTTGTTGTTTCACTCAAGGTTAGCCCTGATTGCACAGACCTATAATGAGACATTCTAGCCGTGATCATCCCGTAGTTTTCCTATTTATCCGAGGTGTTCCTCTACACCCCAAAATCGTAGTGTGTAATTTGAGGGAAATTTAGCTGCTATTTCTAGTAGCGCTAGTAGTAGTTCTACGAAGCTGTTTTCGATCCACTGCTGGATGAAGCTTCATTAACTTTGCTGGCTTTAGGCCTGTCTATGTTGGATAAATGTGGGTTGGACAGAAGTAGAAGTGGTGGGTAGTAGTAGTAGTGGTGGCTGTAGTAGTAGTAGTTGTTGTTAATGCTGAAACAAATCATAAAACCTCCGGCATCAGCAGCACCACCACACTGTTGTTAAATATAGACCAATTAAATTGTCAAGGTTAAAAATACACAGCAACGGAGAGGGTGGGGGTGGAGGTAAGAATGATGACAACAACAACAACAGCAATGTTCACAGATGTGTAAACGCTCTTAAATGCCTATGTCAGTTTTGGCAGGCGACCTTTATTATTGGACCATAAAAATCAAAACTTGAAGAAAAAAATTAAATATATAATAAAGAAAACTAAAAGAAAAAAATCGAAAAAGAAAGAAGGAATGGAGGACAGGCGGAAAGTAATGAGAAGAAGAAGAAGGAAAATGTCTGGAAACGTAAATTTGAAAAAACAACAAAATATAAAAAAAATGGAAATAACTAGTTTGTGAAAATGATCAGCCTAAACAGTGAAATTCAATAGAATTAGTTCATTAAACTCAACTAGTGGACATTAAGTAGTCCAAATAAAATGGAGGGTTGCTTCCATTAAATTTCGATAAAAACTCAAAACTTACTAGACCAATGATAAAAATAGAAAAATGGTGGCAACAAAAACCAACACTAACGAAACGAAAGAAAACAAAATAAAAATATATATTATAAAGCAATATAGGAAAGAAAATTGAAGTTTTCCACGTCTTTGTTATTTCTTTAAAATTATTTCCTAAAAACATTAACCCATTCGTTATATTTCTAAAGAAATAATTTGTATGTTAATTATTTAATGAAGTATTTGGGAAGGGTTTACTAAAATTATAGTTTCATTAACATGGTATTTGTAATATAACATACTGTTCTTAAATTAAAGTTTTCCAACAAAACATTATGCTAGAACCCATTAAAATAGATTTGTTTTTATAGAACCAGACGAATTTTTGGACAGGTTAGTAGCAAAATAGTTAAAATAATGATTTCTAAGCCCAAGGTGAAACATTTGAGGGCAGCTGAATTATATAGATCCCAATACTTAACTGGTATATTATTTTAATGACCCCGGGGTCATTAAAATAATATACCAGGTGAAAATCAAAGTTGATCTCTGTGGGATTTGAAACCAAGATGTAGAAGGGAGTAATGTAATACAGGAATACATTTCATCCGACGCCCTAACGATTCTGCAAACCCATATGTCATAATGTTAAGGGGACACTACAACGAGAAATTGCATAACGTGAGGGGACTGATTTTAAAGGCTTTTGTTTAGGATATTTACTAGCGTTGATAATATCTTAGCCTTTTCCGCCGTACATGTATGTGTATGTATTGTACTTCCTAGTGTGTGAATGTGTGACATATATCTCGTTTCTTTATACATATGTCTTTGGGGAGGGTTGAGTGTCGCGTATGTATCTTTCCGGCGGCTTCTACTAAGACATCGTGCAACCTGGACTCAATATCATGTAATGCCGTCATTATACACGAAATTTCATTGACCAACCATTGTGTTCCTGAAGAGGAAAGTGGATACTTCAGTTCATTTGCTCTACGTATTTCGTTCTTTTCGTGCAAATTTGCTCTATATACATTTATATATACATATATATGTGTGTGTTTGTGTATATGTTACAAGCCCATGCGGCTGGCCGTAGCCTAAAAGTGCACCAAACTCTATAATCTGACAAGCGATTGCAATACACTTAGCAGAGTTTGCAGCCATCATGTGTGTGTTTACACACATATATATATACAATATATAGAGGGGAAAGACACAGAAGAGTGTATTTTTCTTTACAGGAATTTCAAACCACCAGCGTGAGAAGAATATAAGCTACTAGAGCATAGGAAAAACATTAAAATTAAAAGTATAAATTGAAATGAGAAACCAACCTCACCTAAATCACACATGTACAAACTCACCAGGAGCATGTTTCGCCATTTTAGTGGGTTCCAATACGGCCCGGTGGGTCATCAGCATGTGGAAGGCCGATATTGTCCGCACTACTAGAGAGAACTAAAGTAAACCACCCTTCGCACGTGTAAACATAAGGGAAATGCGTGCGCTGGGCAGTAACCAGTGGCATGAACAGAACAGGCTGCTAGAAATGGCAGCCTCTGCTGTTGAGCACCATAAATTGAATACAATTTATGGTGCTCAACAGCAGAGAGAGCGAAAGGAGCAAATATCAAGTAAAAATAACGGAGGCATATATATATATATATATATATATATATATATATATCAAGCGTGATCCTAATACTAACACTTTTTACTGCACTCTTCGTTATTGTTTTTGTTTTAACTTTATATATATATATATATATATATATATATATATATATATATATATATATATATATATATATATATATATATATATATGTGTGTGTGTGAATGTTCATATAAGAGAGGGATAGAGAGGGAGAAAAGCTGGAATAGGGAAATGGAGAACGAAAGAGAGCAAATTTTTATCACGAAACATCATCTATCTTAAAATGTATTACTGTAATCCATTGTAAACGTACATTTTTGTATGTCCAATGGTATCATTAAAGTTATTCGGCGATGTTTAAGAACAACGAAGCAGAATGTAAGAAAAAGAAATATCCATGGAAATATTTTAGAAAAAGTGACGTGAAAACAAGAAGGCAAAATGTGAAGATGAAAAAATACTGTCGTAATTTTGTGATATTTTGCATCAACAAACCCATGTTTACTGATTTTATTATCAGAGGCAACAACACTGTTTTCCTGTATTTGTACATTTGTTTTGTTTATATATCATCATCACCATCTAACTGAACAACCTACTCTCTCTCTCTCTCTCTCTCTCTCTCTCTCTCTCTCTCTCTCTCTCTCTCTCTCTCTCTCTCTCTCTCTCTCTCTCTCTCTCTCTCTATATATATATATATATAATCCCTTCTTGAATTTGTTTTGCGAGATTTCTTACCTGAAAACGCATGTTGGAACAGATATTGTTATATTTTGAAGTGAAAACTAGAGGTGCGTGTGTTTTTTATTGGCAGCATGACACTCCCAGAGTATAACAATATATATACACATATATATAGTGAAATGAGGAGGTTAGAAAACGTTATATGCAGATCACGTTATACAAGGAAAATAATATATATATAAAGGATCTCTATGACATGTACAACTTTGAGGTTAAAAATTGATGTTATCAAAGTCTGCTTTCTCCGTTTTGGATTATCAAAACATTTGTTATTACGTTAAATTGTTTTTGCGTTAAAACAACTGCATGCTGATTCTCTAAAGTAAGGGATACAATTGAGTTGCATGCCTTACTTTAGCAATGGCATGAGCGACCAAAACCAATTTGGTCGAGAATCAACATGCAGGTGTTTTAACGAAAAAAATAATTTAACCTAATAAATGTTTTGATAATCTAAAACTGTGGAAGCAGGCCTTGCTAAAATAAACATTTGTACTTTTGTACATGTTATAGAGATCATTTGTATATATATATATATATATATATATATATATATATATGTTACGTAATTCCAAAGGAAAAGCAAAGGAAAAAAGAGTGCTCTATATATAGAACAAAGCTATTTTGTGTTGTTCACTGTCTAATTATATATATTTATATATATATATATATATAAGAAAAATCAGGGAGGCATCTGAAATCATTTTATTGTGTTACAATTGTTCCGCCGGCGGGCAGCTCGAGACACGATCATTGCATGGACCTTGTCTGACTCTGGACCTGCTGGCTCGTCGGACACGTCTAATGCTTTTGGAGCAAATTCTTTCCCTGTGGTGTTGGCGTATATATATATATATATATATATATATATATATTAGAAAAGGGAAGTAAGGATTCTATACAAAACAGTGGATATAGAGAAAAGAAGAAGCTGGAAATAGCACGGAATTGATTCGTCAAAGTGACATTATTGAAAAGATAATATTATTAGAAAATGAGAACGTTACTTGATTTTCTGCAGGAAAACAAGTAAGGTTCTCGTTCCACCGAACCTTTCAGCAAGCAGGATGGAAGAACATTTATTCAAACATTTGATTTTAATTTTAAACCTTTCGTTTTTAACTCCTATCCACTCTTTTTAATTTTTTACACTCAACATTTGATAAGATGGATTTTAATAACACATCGAAACCGGTAATTCTTCATACTCTTTATATACATCATAGCATTTAAAAGAAAAAAGAATTGTCTCTCTCATTTTCTAATAATCTTTTCAATAATTTCACTTTGACGAATCAATCCCGTGCTATTTCCAACTTCCTCTTCTCTCTCTCGCTCCTACTAACGAGCATATTTTCTACGACCATTCCACATATTACAATGAAGCTCTTGCTCGGAGTGGAATTGTCGATAAGGTAGCATATACAGAATACGAGAATAGACCTGGAAGAAATAGATACCGATGCATTATATGGTATAACCCACCATATAATATGAAGGTGGTCACACCATTAGCTAAGATCTTTCTATCCCTTATTACGAAGCATTTCCCCCCTACACATAAATATAGTAACATTTTTAATAGAAATACTATTAAAATGTCTTACTCTACGACTCCTAACCTTGCACATAACATCACAGCTTCAAATTTCTCTAAACTACCTAGCCGTAGGAACACGTGCAACCCTGTAGTTAGTACTAACTGTAATTGTAGGAATCGGGTTGATTGCCCCCTATCCGGGAAATACCTCTCTAGTATCATTGCCTACAAATGTAAGGTTGAAACACCCACGTCCCGTAGGGCCTACATAGGGTTAACCGCCAATAGATTCAAGCAGCGTCTTTACATGCATACCCATTCTTTTCGTTACCCTCTAAGAAGGAATATGACGTCACTTTCAGCGTATATCTGGAGTCTAAAAGACAACCACACCCAATATAAGTTACACTGGGAGATCCTAGCTAGGGCTAGATCGTATAACGGAAATAAAAGACCATGTGACCTCTGCGCCGCTGAGGCCCTGGAAATACTCTACGCCTCAGACCACGTCTTAAACAAAAAATCTGAGGCAATTTCGGCTTGTAAACATAAATTGCACAAAACTTTCCTGTATTACAGCCCCACATTATACCCTAACGGATAGTACGATCTATACGCGGATATTTTACGTCTTGATGTGGTAGCTAAGTATATGTTATGTTTTTTACCATTACTTATTTGCATAGGTAACTATATGTTACCTGTATGTTTTGTGAAGGTACGTATACTTTCTCGTACTTATATTTGATCGTATATGTTATGGCGTATATTTTTTATATATTCTGGTACATATGCTTTTGGTTATGTGTATACGTGAGTTTTGCGTCTGTGTGAGTATGCGGGTTCGTACGTATGTAGGGTATGTGTATATGTGTACTTCGTGTTTTGGTTGACGTGCGTCTCCGAACATTTGTGTATTTACATGTAGGTATGTGTGTGCGCTTGTTATATACGTATTTATTTATTTATATACGTTTATTTAATTATTTGTATACACACACACACACACACACACACACACACACACACACCATATTTATATGTGCGTGTATTTTTATACCTATGGCGAGTGTTTTCGGGCATGCTTGTGTATGTACGTATTTGCATGCGTGTATGTATTTATCTAATTTCAATTACCCCTGTATTTTATTTACTTTATTCTTAACTCTGAAGCGGAGAATCATTCGGTTTCCTAGTTAGAATTTTAGTCTACGACTTCAGTTATACCATTTACTTGGTTTTGTCTTTGCGTGCAATTGTTCTCCACGCTCCACATATGACGTATTACCATCGTTTTTTTTCGTTCATTGCCAGAGAACGTCTCGATGAACCACCTAAGGGAACATTAGTCTACGACTTCTTTTATACCATAAACGTGGTTATGTCTTTGCGTGTAATTGTTTTTCACCGCTCCTATTATGACATATTATATTCGTTTTTTCCCGTTGTTTGCCAGGGAACGTTTCCATGAACCAAAGTATCGTCTTCCTGTCTTCCACCGGTTGCAACGTTTTTTGAAATATTCACTTCTGCGTTTACAGATTGACTTTGTTAGCTTCAGAAGATCCCGTTAAGGGTGAAAGCAGCGATTCTTTGCTTAAACTTTAATCTGTTATTTTAATATATATATATATATATATATATATATATATATATATATAAGCAATGAGTTATTTAAATAGAGTTATTCAAATAGAACTTACAACATTAAGTTCTTGTCTGAATATGTCAGTATCTGTAAACCAACATTTGTATTTTATCTGATGAGAGCGTACCAAATGTTTGGTACCCTTGGAATATATATAATGAAATAAATATGGTTTTATAAAGATAGTTTCCATTTATTAATATTATTGATATATATATATATATATATATATATATATATTTAGAAACACACAGATACATATATACATGAATGCATCCGCACCCAACTGTGAGTTAAGGGTGCCAACTTCACCGATGTTGCTCAATGAATGACTGGGACAGTTTAGGTATGATACATTTTATTACTAATTATATCTAAATGTTTCTTCTCTCTTCATAATGTATATATATATATATATATATATAGTGACGAAACATAAGTCGATTGCATGAACTCATAATCCTTTATTTACTGCTATATATATTTCAATGATAACCATTGAATGGCTATGACCTCATCAGGCAGTTATTCAGTTCTTAGATATGCCAGCTCTGTGTTTATAGTGTTGAGCGTATCAGAGCCTTGGGACATATATATATATAAATAATCTCTCTCTCTCTCTATATATATATATAAATAATCTCTCTCTCTCTATATATATATATATATAAATAATCTCTCTCTTTCTCTCTCTCTCTCTCTCTCTCTCTCTCTCTCAATAATCTATATATATTTACATAAACTCGCGCCACAAGGACAGACAAGCATAGACCCGTCCCTTACTCGCCTGCTAACAACTGAAGATCAGTATGATTCCTGTTCTTTGATATAAATGGTATGTCTTTAAGTTATGAGTAAATGAACCTTAAATTTGTTGTAGCTTCAGGATTTTGTCGATTAGCTGTCAGTTACACTGATAAATGTCTGACTAGCAACCGAGGAATTGTATTTTGTCTGGTGTGTCTCAGTTTACATAGATCGTAATTGATATATTTCGATGTTGGGTACGTTCTGAAACATTATATGCGAGTGTATATTATTTGTATTTTTGTAAATTCTAGGGCTGTTTCATCACGCTGCCGTATATGTGTGTGTCTGTGTGCATGTGCATATGCAAACATTTATATGTATGAGTATATAACTATAAACGCTCAAACACAGACACATTTAGAAAAATACAAATTCACAGACATACATTCTCAGCTGTTCGGGCAGGGCGGCGCGCCGGGAGGGGCTATGGATTTCGGTCCATACCTCGACGGCCTACCGCGACTCTCGGACAGCGAGGCAAAGTTCTGCGAAAAGGCGATTTCAGCCGCTGAGATAGGGGACGCGTTGAGCCAATGCGCCACAAGCAAATCTCCAGGTCTCGACGGTCTACTCTACGAATTTTACGTAGCAATGCCGGACTTATTCTCCGGTCTCCTGGAAGCGGTCTACTGCATCTGGCAATAGAAAGGGAGAATTCCCAGTTCTGTGACCGGGGGCGTAGTCACACTAGTCAGGAAGGACGAGAATAAGGGGGATGACATAGGCAACTTCCGGCTCATAACTCTGTTAAACACAGAGTTACAGATTTTGGCCAAGGTGTTGGCAAAGAGGCTGGCGCTTGTCGTCGAGAACCTGGTGGGAGAAGCGCAGACATGCACAATCCCGACCAGGTCTATACACGACAACCTCCACCTTATGCGATACATCATAGAGAGGGTAGGGTGTAAACCCGGCTTCGGTGTGGCCCTGGTCAACTTGGATCAGTTTAACGCTTTCGATAAGGTTGACCATCGTTACCTGGATGCGGTGCTCGAGGCGGCAGGGTTCGGACCCGTGTTCAGGGGCTGGATTGCTGCAATGCATAACAGCAACATCTGCTCAAGGGTTAAGGTGAACGACTACTTCTCGGAGCCGTTCTATATCACGCGATCCATTCGACAGGGATGCCCTCTCTCCTCCCTTCTCTACGTATTGACTCTCGAGCCACTACTGCGGAAGTTGGAGCTATTGCAAGGCATCCCTCTGGAACCAGGACTGCGGAAAGCGGCGTCGGTATACGCCAACGACGACATAGTAATGGTGTCGAGCACCTCCCAAATCGAGGAGGTCGGCACCTTACTGAAGGAATACGAAAGGTTCACAGGAGCGAAGCTGAACCGGGACAAGTCCATCGGTTTGCAACTCGGATCGTGCAGAGGCAAACCGATTCCATCTGATGGCGTCGTCGGACGCTGGACGGAAGGACCAGTAAAGCTGCTCGGGGTTTGGTTTGGTCCGGACCTCCAGGTGGAGAACTGGAACGAGGTGTCGGCCAGGTGTTTGCACTCACCCAGAAGTGGGCCGAGTGCAAACTATCATTGAAAGGTCGAGCGGAGGTGGCGAACACTTTTATAGCGTCCGCCATCTACTATCGCTTGACCGTCGTGCCTTGTCCAGCCAAAACGCTCGCCAAAATGGACCCTGCAATAAAGATCTGTCCAAGGTGCGTGCGAGACGAAGAAACCGTCGCGCACGCATTTATACACTGACCGGGAGTCACCGACCTGTGGGGCTATGTAGAACGACTATTATCGCGGGTGGGACCAATCCAGTTGACCACCGAGTCCATTGTCATGATCAAACCACCACCCTCCTTCAAATACGAAGGAGAGGCGGTTTTCCTTTGTGTGATAGCTCTGGCGAAAGAGGTTGTATGGTGGACAAGGTTGAAAGGGCTGAGGTCAGACACCTTTCTCTCCGGCCAACAACTGATTCTTTTTTTCAAATACCACTTTGGAAGAAGAATCAGGATGGAGAGAGAGGTGCTGTACCCCAGCAAGTTTTATGAAAGGTGGGTGAAAGTGGCGAGAATGGGCCGAGTGAATGGGCCTTCTCTCTATATCAGCCTGTAGGTTGAGGAAAAAGAGGAGGAGAGGAAAGGAGTACAAACTCTTCGTACTCCTGGAGATGAGGGTTGCACGTTTTTTTTTTCGGGGGCATGTGTTATTTTTTGGGGGAAAACCGATTAATTTTTTTTAATTTGCATTTGTGATAAAATTTTACACGTTTTTATTGAATGTAAACTTCCCCCTTTGTATTTGTCCCCTTCTTTTGTGCCCCTGTGGCTAATAAAGAAACATATCTGTATATCTTTATTTACTATCTATCTAATTATATATTTGTATTACTTTCCTTCTGTTATTCCATTTATTTCTTTGTCTATCTATACACCTGTCTGTAGGTCGATTTATCTAACTCTCCCTTTACCCCTCCATCTTTCCTTCCCTCTCACCTCACTCACTATCTGTCTCTTATATATGTATATATATAATATATATATATATATATATATATATATGTATATATTATATATATATATATATATATATATATATATATATATGTATATATATAATATATATATATATATATATATATATATATATGTATATATATAATATATATATATATATATATATATATATAATTGGTGTTGGATGCTTAAAGCGTCCGTATGCGGTAGGCCGTATGAGCACTCAATGCCCTCGTAGAGCAGAGTATGATATCACAGAAAAAGAGAATGAGTGTTGCGAGCAAAGGAATTTATTGGACATATTACAATTGTTTCTCGGGCGACCAGCTCGAGGCACGATCGGTATGTTAAATAGGAAAATCTGCTTCGTAGAATCGAGACGTATCCGACGACTGCGTGATTTCAGAGTCTGGTTTGATCACCATATCGATCGTGCCTCGAGCTGGTCGCCCGAGAAACAATTGTAATATGTCCAATAAATTCCTTTCGTCGCAACCCTGATTCTCTTTTTTCTGTGATATATATATATATAAACAAAGGTTAGTATGGTTCGTTGATTACTCAATGAATACAATTTTACAATAGATTAGAAGCACTCAACAGTTAAGTTTTCCTGGAGATTTTACTATTATTAAAAATATTAACAAATAAAAAATATTCTCATAATCAAAATATATACTTTATTATATATATTTCAAAGGTACTGTGTTGTTTTTTCAGTACGTCCTCATCAGACAAAATATATGATTTGATATACGACATACCGCTGCGGTCTTGATTATTCAATTCTAGTATTGGCATATATATATATATATATATATATATATATATATATATATGTGTGTGTGTGTGTATGAGAGAGAGAGAGAATAAGAAAATGCGAAATATTTTCAGATGCTACAACCCTTTATTCATAAGGCCGTCATACATATTTCAAGTACCACAGTGGCCCTGCTATTCCACGTACCCACCGTCAAAAATCTCATTGGACAGCATCTAACATGAAAGGGTTACTTTCCCGAGGCAATTCCTACGTGGAAAAATACGTTGAGTGCTTGATTGAACTGCATCAATGTTTACCGTAAGTATATATATATATATATATATATATATATATATATATATTGTAATATTGGCAAAAATAATTGTTTCTACTTTAGGCACTAGGCCAGCAATTACCCAGTGCATTACTGGCACTTTATTTTATCGACCCCGTAAGGCTGAAAGGCAAAGTTAACCTTAGAGGGATTTGAACTCAGATCATAAACGGACGTAACTATGCTGGAAAACATGGCGTCCCACCCTCTACCGATACTGCCAATCCACCGCCCTTTTTGGCAAAAATAATAACAGAACACATTCACTGTTTTTTGGTTGGTTTTCGCTTCTGTATCTTTTATATCTCCATAGTTAATTTATTTAAACATCAATTTTTATCACTGAGCGACCAACGGTCAAATATACAGATATAAATACATATATATAG
Source organism: Eledone cirrhosa (assembly GCA_964016885.1). Taxonomy (NCBI): domain Eukaryota; kingdom Metazoa; phylum Mollusca; class Cephalopoda; order Octopoda; family Eledonidae; genus Eledone; species Eledone cirrhosa. The sequence continues at coordinate 5,494,595 of OZ024749.1, forward strand.
TCTAAGAAAGTTCTTTCGTTGCACATCTGCAACATCATCAGTGGGACTATTATGTTTCTTCCTATTGTATCGTATTTATGTCTACGCCATATATATATATATAAACACAATGTGACACAAAAATATATGCTGTATAATCAGTGCATTTCATTCTTCTCTCTCATGTTTCTACATCAGCAAAGAAACAATAAAGAAATAAAATGAAAGACAAACATATCCTTGCTCAAGCCCCATTGTTTATAATACATATGTGTAAACAATCCGAAGGTTGATTCA
>OZ024749.1:5504870-5507370 GCA_964016885.1 Eledone cirrhosa
ATATACACACAAATACCCCCCACCCCACCCCCACACCCTCACTCACCCCCACACATATACCCCCCACACATACCCCCCACACATACCCACACATACCCCACACACATACCCATACATACATACACACGCACATATACACAAACACATTTACATATTCATTGCTATTACTTCCTATTACAGTTTAGACTGTCTCTGCATAACCTTTATCACATATTTCATTGAAATACTCGCACAATACAGAAAAAAAAGATATAAGTACACACCCACACACACACACACACACGATCAGACACACACACACACACACACACACACACACACACACACACACACACACACACACACACACACACACACAGACACACGATCACACACACACTCTCTCACACACACTCAAGCTCACTCAGACTCACACACATTCTCTCTCACGCACGCACACACTCACACACACACATATATCTTTATATAATATTTATGTACATATAATAGTTATAATAATAATATAATAATAATAATAATAATACGAAGTAGAAGTCGACAAAAAAAAAAAGAATTAATCTTGAGCAGGAGAAATGCAAGCGATATGAGATTGCGCCATATTTGAAAGTCCACAAAGGCTAATAATGTTGGCAAATAAATTTAGCAGACATTTATTCACAACTCCAACCAACTATAATAATTCAAAACACATTCCAGTGATACTTCATTGATATCCTGACCTTTTTATTATTAGTTCCTCTTGTTTTTTTTTCTCCTAGTCGCAAAAGATGCCGGAGTTTATGTTTGTTTAGTTATCTTCTCTTGTTTACTTTAGCTAACAAAGCATTAACACAGCAGTAATGGGCTTATTTCTTTTTTAAATATGTCTAAATTCATTTGACATTTCTTTCATCATCATCATGTATATATCAATCATATTAATAAATGGAAAGTATATTTATAAAACCATATCTATTCTGTTATCTATATTTCAAGGGTACCACAAATTTGATATGTACTCATCAGATAAAATACAAAGCTTGTTTTATAAATATTGACATATCCAGGACCTTAACGGTTTTACCTGGATATATAATATATATATATATATATATATATATATATATATATATATATATATATATATATATATATATATATATATATATATATAGAATAAGGAAAAGCGAAGTAGTTTCAGGTGTTTTAATAATAATGCTGTGATATATATTTCAATGGCGACAGTGGTCACACTATTCCGTGCGCCAGTGTCGCGACATCGTCAGACAGCTTTTTACATAATAAGGTTATGTTTCCGAGGCAATCCAAATTGAATCGACATGGGAACAAACGAAGTGTGTGCTCTTGGGTATTTCGTCCATTCCCCTGTGAGTACCAATTCACCCCCACCGGTCTGCGCAGGCGCAGGTCCGTAGGAAGTTGACCATTAGCTACCGCAGATTTCAACGAAATTCGCTTAGTCAGTTCCCCCTCTCAGCCAAACAATGACCCATTCAAGGCCTGTAATATAGCTTACGGCTACCTATCCCGTCAGTGTTGTCAGTCGAAAGCCAGTGGGGATGGGAGAGTGTGAGTATCCACAGGTCTGAATACCACCTCTCATTAAGCATGGACGCTATAATTGACCATCAACCTCTAAGAGAAAATATACTTAATTCTATGTATCCTGGTTTCACGGTGAATATTATGAATGAGTGGTGGGAATTAGAATTTAAAATCCAAAATCAGAAATCAAATATCAATTATCAAAAATTAACAATTAAAAATTAATACTTTTTCAAGTGGGAATCTGGATTGAGGCGAGTAAAAAAATATAGATTGAAGTGAGTAAATAATATGCAGAGAGATGTTTAAGTAAGAAGTTTTGAAATGGGTATTAATGTTACGGTTATATTATCTATATACTAAGTAGGTGGATTGGTAGTATCGGTAGAGGGTCGGACGCCATGCTTTGACGCATAGAGTTACGGCCCTTGCCATTCTGAGTTCAAATCCCGCCGAGGTTAACTTTGCCTTTCATCCTTACGGGGTCGATAAAATAAAGTACCAGTAATGCACTGTGGTTGCTGGCCTTGTGCCAAAATAGAAACAATTATCTATATACTAAACGATAGTACCGTAGAGTAGAACGGAGGGTAAATTACGGTATGAAAGGTAGTATTTAGTTGGGTACATAGTTAGAATTTCCATCACATGGAACAGACCCCCCTCCCAAAAAAAAAAACGATATAACGTACACAGAAGAAAAAAAAACAATTAATGATTGTTAATTTTTAATTTCTAATTTTTGATTTCTGATTTTGGACTTTAAGTTCTAATTCCCACCTCTCATATAAACTATATGTTACGTTTCCTGAATTGTGAAAATGGTGGTGTATACAAAAACCATAACATTATTTTGCTTCTCATTTATAATATTTCTCTGCACACAAGCTTCTTTATCATACACAAAAAATACCTTACCACTACAACCTTCATAATACTCTTGATTACCCGCTTA
>OZ024749.1:5512370-5517370 GCA_964016885.1 Eledone cirrhosa
CCAGATTGTTGAACGTATATACTTACCTTATGCATATTAACGGCTGAGAAACCCAATTTGCATATCGAGTGGGTTAATCGGCCGGGTGCACCGAAAACGATAAACGGAGAAAATGAAACGATATTTCATTTCCCACTCCTAGTACGGCTGTTACTTAAATATAAGTATGTACACGGGATGTTTGTATACAAACACACCGAGCATTATAATAAATGTTTGGTGAATCCATACATACATATATATATATCTGTGCATGTATGTATATATATATACATAGTACTGTACGTCTGTATACATATATGTATGTACGTGTACATACATATATTTAAACTTATATATGAGAGAGAGAGGTAGGAGTTCAGTAATTGGCAGGTAAAAATATCAAAGCTATAGATAAACTCAAGTCTGTAGGACTGGTTTGAGTATAATTATCAAGCTTGGTGATGTTGTAGCAACTGGCCTTAATAATTATATATATATATATACGAGGGCAATCCCAAAAGTAAGGTCTCCTTCCGATATTGCAACTTTTTCGTTAAAATCCTGTGGATGGTGCTTCGGGAAACCTCAGGAAGCAAAATGCAGAGAGCATCCAAAGTGATCCGCCGAACTTTACGCATGTTTTCTTCGGAGGAGACCTTACTTTTGGGATTGCCCTCTACATAATAACTGCGTGAAATTCGCACTTGGCGGTAGCGTTCAACGGGAGCTCCATTCTCAACGGCTGCCAAACCAAGATTGAGCATCCCAGCGAAGCGCGCAAATGCTTGTTTGGGAGTGAAGGAAGCACCAACCACAACAGTGTTGCCAACAGCCGTACGAACAGTTTCTCTGCGTCCCAATCGCTTTAGAGACCTTGCTTTTTGGATTACCCTCGTATATATATATATATATGTGTATATATATATGTGTGTGTGTGTGTCTGTCTGTTTGTCTGTGTGTGTATAAACAGATACTTAACACTCAGAGTAACATTGAAAACTGCTAGCATTATATATTCAGTCCTCTAGGGTGGTGGATTGGCAGTATCGGTAGAGGGTCGGAGACCATGCCTTGCGCATAGAGTTACGGCCCTTTACGACCTGAGTTCAAATCCTGCCGCGGTTAACTCTGCCTTTCATCCTTACGGGGTCGATAAAATAAAGTACCAGTAACATACTGGGGTCGATCTAATTGACTTTCCCCTCCCCCATATTACTGGCCATGTGCCTTTACTAGAAACCATTATATATTCAGTCTTATTTTCATTTTTCCAGTATTTGATATCCAGAATATTCTATACGGAGGCTTTCTGTCCTACTGTGTTGTTGTTTTTCCGTTTTTTCATTACAAATTCCTCGAGTTTCATATCGATTGTCTACCAATGGAATACATATTTAATATTTTGTTATGTTCTCTGCAGATATATTCTATTATATCTCCCTAAGAGGTGTTGTTTACGACTGGTACATCTGTAATAATATATATGCTCACTCAAGACTAAAATAATGTCCCCATCTAAAACAATAACACAATAAAACTGCATATGCTTTAAGCTAAAATGCCGAATCTAAGGTATCTTCATCAGTTACTTCCCTTAGCTATAACTTCCTCATTCTCACCGTCACAAATATCATGAACCAGTGAACCAGAGATTGGCTAGCTGGAATGCTTCAACCAATAAAACTATTGCTAAAAAAAAAAAAAAAAAAAATGGCCCTGTTGTTGAGCAACGACGCTATTGTTCAAAATTTGCGGTAGTCAATAAATAAATAAATACCGAAGTTCAAAAAGGTTAGATTGATCTACAGCAACAACAACAACAACGACGACATCACCAACACCAGCAACAATGTGATGTTCGTGTTACTTTAGAAACATTCTGTTCCTTTTGTCTATAGTTCAATTGCAGAGAATAAAGAACATTTGATGCCATCAAGGGAGCTTCTACATACATTAAAAGACAGTTCCTTTTGTATGTTCATACGCTTTTCATTGCTGACAATAAAGCAATGATTCTATTGGCTGTTAGTGTTTGTATACTTGTATTCTTATATATAGATTGAGTGAGCGCACGTAGTTTACTCCCTAGTGTGAAGCAGTTTCAAGCCAGCAGTATAACGTCTACATACAATCAACACAAGTTATTTGCGTCTATATTTATCTGGTAGATGCAAGCGTAGCTCTCTGGTAAATTAGTTCACTTTCTAATCATGAGCTAGTTGTAACGATACTACTTCGTGGTTGACGTAGTCTTTATTTGAAGGAAACCTTGTGAGTAAAATTAAAAAAGTTATAATCTGCATGGTAGGCCCGTCGGGTGAACTGTTTTGCCATTCATTTGTTCCTTAGCCAGGAGGCTGACCTTGTTCAACCAAGTAAACCTTGTTCAACCAAGAGGTCAACCTTGTTCAACCAGCATGTCAATCTTGTTCAATCAACATGTCACCCTTGATCAATCAACATGTCACCCTTGATCAATCAACAGGTCAGCCTTGTTCAACCAGCAGCTCAAACTTGGCCAATCAACAGATCAACTTGTTCAAGCAACAGATCAACTTGTTCAAGCAGCAGATCAACATTGTTCAAGCAGCAGATAAACATTGTTCAAGCAGCAGATCAACATTGTTCAAGCAGCAGATCAACATTGTTCAAGCAGCAGATAAACATTGTTCAACCAGCAAATAAACCTTGTTCAAGCAGCAGATCAACATTGTTCAAGCAGCAGATCAACATTGTTCAACCAGCAGATACACCTTGTTCAACCAGCAGCTCAAATTATTCAACGTGGAAAGATCTCAGCAGGCGGCTCAACATCACCTTGGAGGATGCAGAGGAGCTGGCATTGGACCCCCAGCTCTTGAGGGTGCTGTTGGATCTGGTCGAATCTATGACGATGCTTTGAGATTGCTGGCTTAGGATGACCCCCCCCTGCCCCATCGAGCAAGAAGAAGAGTAAGTATTTACACCTAATAGGAATGAAGTAAAGACAAGTCATTATTTAGATGAGGGTGGTGGTTTGGCAGTATCGGTAGAGCTTGGAAAACATGCTTTGCAGCATAGAGGTACGACCCTTTACGTTTACTACTTCAAATTCCACCGAGGTTAGGTTTGCCTTTCATCCTTACGGAATCGATAAAATAAAGTACCAGTAATGCACTGGAATCGATTTAATCGGCTTACCCTTCCCTTTCGAATTGCTGGCCTTGTGCCTAAATCAGAAACAATTATTTAGACCAGAAAGTATGTTCCCATCGGTGTTTCCATTGCTGGTACTATCAGTTAGTCCTATCTCCTGGTACTATTGGTTAGTCCTATCTCCTGGTACTATCTGTGAGTCCTATCTCCTGGTACTATCTGTTAGTCTTATCTCCTGGTACTATAGGTTAGTCCTATCTCCTAGTACTATCTGTTAGTCCTATCTCCTGGTACTATCTGTGAGTCCTATCTCCTGGTACTATCTGTTAGTCTTATCTCCTGGTACTATAGGTTAGTCCTATCTCCTAGTACTATCTGTTAGTCCTATCTCCTGGTACTATCTGTGAGTCCTATCTCCTGGTACTATCTGTTAGTCTTATCTCCTGGTACTATAGGTTAGTCCTATCTCCTGGTACTATAGGTTAGTCCTATCTCCTGGTACTATAGGTTAGTGCTAACCGATAGTACTAGGAGATAGGACTAACCGATACTACCAGGAGATAGGACTAACCGATAGTACCAGGAGATAAGACTAACCGATAGTACCATGAGATAGGACTAACAGATAGTACCAGGAGATAGGACTAACCGATAGTACCAGGAGATAAGACTAACCGATAGTACCAGGAGATAGGACTAACAGATAGTTCCAGGTGAGATTAACCAATAGTACCAGGAGATGAGACTAACCGATAGTACCAGGTGAGATTAACTGATAGTACTAGGAGATGAGATTACCCAATAGTACCAGGAGATAGGACTAACCGATAGTACCAGGAGATAGGACTATCTCCTGGTACTATTGGGTAGTCTCATCTCCTAGTACTATCGGTTAATCTCACCTGGTACTATCGGTTAGTCTCATCTGGTACTATTGGTTAGTCTCACCTCCAGGTACTATTGGTTAGTCTCATCTGGTACTATTGGTTAGTCTCACCTCCAGGTACTATTGGTTAGTCTCATCTGGTACTATTGGTTAGTCTCACCTGGAACTATTGGGTAGTCTCATCTCCTGGTACTATTGGTTAGTCTCACCTGGTACTATTGGTTAGTCTCACCTGGAACTATTGGTTAGTCTCACCTGGTACTATTGGTTAGTCTCATCTCCTGGTACTATCGGTTAATCTCACCTGGTACTATTGGGGAGTCTCATCTCCTGGTACTATTGGTTAGTCTCATCTGGTACTATTGGTTAGTCTCACCTGGTACTATTGGTTAGTCTCACCTCCAGGTACTATTGGTTAGTCTCACCTGGTACTATTGGTTAGTCTCATCTCCTGGTACTATCGGTTAATCTCACCTGGTACTATTGGTTAGTCTCACCTCCAGGTACTATTGGTTAGTCTCACCTCCTGGTACTATTGGTTAGTCTCACCTCCTGGTACTATCGGTTAGTCTCACATGGTACTATCGGTTAGTCTCACCTCCTGGTACTATTGGTTAGTCTCATCTGGTACTATAGGTTAGTCTCACCTCCTGGTACTATTGGTTAGTCTCATCTGGTACTATTGGTTAGTCTCATCTGGTACTATTGGTTAGTCTCACCTGGTACTATTGGTTAGTCTCACCTCCTGGTACTATCGGTTAGTCTCACCTGGTACTATAGGTTAGTCTCACCTGGTACTATAGGTTAGTCTCACCTGGTACTATTGGTTAGTCTCATCTGGTACTATAGGTTAGTCTCACCTCCTGGTACTATTGGTTAGTCTCATCTGGTACTATTGGTTAGTCTCATCTGGTACTATTGGTTAGTCTCACCTGGTACTATTGGTTAGTCTCACCTCCTGGTACTATCGGTTAGTCTCACCTGGTACTATAGGTTA
>OZ024749.1:5524870-5532370 GCA_964016885.1 Eledone cirrhosa
CCCGTAATATCTTATCAACTTCCATTATCCCAAATTACTTATAACGTTCCTCCTTCTATTTGCTTTATAATCTTCCCTGATGGCAGCCTTAAATCTCCAATGGTTTTAAATTTGCCTCTATTCAAGATTAACGCTGCACACTTCTTCCTCTCCTTTTTTCTTTTTCTTTTCCGTTCTTTTTCTTTTCTTCTTTTTCTTCTTTTTCTTCTTTTTCTTTTCTTTTTCTTCTTTTTCTTTTTTTCTTTTCTTCTGTTCTTCTTTTCTTCTTTTTCTTGTTTTCTTCTTTTTCTTTTTTGTTTTCTTTTTCATTTTCTTCTTTTTCTCTTCTTCTCTTCTTCTTTTCTTCTTTTTCTTCCTTTTTTTATTTTTTTTTATTTTCTTCTTTTTTCCCTTTTTTTCTTTTTCTTTCTATATTTATTTCATTTCTTTTCTACTGAAGGAGGATTTCCTTAAGAATCTATTCTTATCTTAATTAACTTTCGTTCATTAGCTCGCTAGTTTTAGTTGTGTTTTTAATCTAAGTCAGGAGCCTCAATGGTGTGTTCTCTGTAAACAAGGTAATAAGATTCCACGTGTAATCAAATTTAGAAGGGTAACAGAGAAACAGAGAAATGGCAACTGGCAGATAAAAGATAATATCAGATATTTCTAGTAAAAAACAATACAATATATATATATATATATATATATATATATATCATAAATAAAAACAAAACATTTGTTAAAATATAAACAAACAAAATAAAATAATATAATATAATATATTATTTTGTTTATATATTTATATGTATGAAGAAAAATGTTTTTGTAATGAGAGTTTGAGATTAATTAGAGCACTAGGGAGAGCAAATCATGTGTGAGTATATATGTGTGTGTGTGTATATATGTATGCATGTGTGTAGTTATGTGTATATGTATGTATGTGTATATATATATATGTGTATGTATGTAAAAGGTAAACAGAAATAACAACACAATCGGTACAGTATATGGAAGGGATATATTAGGTTAACGCTTGATATAGCAGGAAGAGGGTCTTAACGTTTCGGACGCTAGTCCTTCATCAGAAGAAAGAATGAGTAATAAGAAAGATTGAAGGGACGGGCGGGTTGGAATTGGAAAAAATGTCTTTAGATAAAAATAACAGGTCCATTGATGTTGACATCTCTTGCAAAAGTGTTGATCCTTGCGTTTTGTGTACGATTTATGTATTTATATATGTAGGTATGTAGGTATGTATGTATATATATATGTGTATGTGTCAAAAGAAAATGTGTTTGCGCTCTAACCTAGCGGATACGTAAATGCATTTCTATGATCTTCGATTTAATGAGAAAATCCATGCTGCTGTTTCTGAGGTTCCAAACGTGGCTTGTTAGTTTAGTGGTGAATCTTTAATTAGGATATCTCGTGATTTAGGAAGTTGTTTTTAAATCGGACTTCCGACATACCCACCTCTATTCTAACATCCTGCTGTTGGTTTCATTAGATCGAGGTGATTTACTCTCGTATATCACAGATACCGTATTACATGCTCGGTCTAGCGGATAGGTCTCTATTGGTTTGCATGAAAAGAATGGTGTGTAGAAAGTCATGGGTTTGATGGTGATGTACGATATAAGGTCTTTTGTAGAAGAATAATAGATTACAACAGTATGTTTGCCAAGGGTCGATAATATAGACAACAATGCTTATTTTATTGACATCGAAAGGATGAAAAGCAAAATTGATCTTGGTGAGATTTGATCTCATAGCATAGACTGTCGTATCTCAATACAACAAACTATTTGTCCGACAATTTACTGATGCGGCCAATTCACCGCATTTTTGTGCTATATTCTATATTTAAGGGCGGTGGATTGGCAGTATCGGTAGAGGGTTGGACGCCATGCTTTCTAGCATAGTTACGTCCCTTTACGATCTGAGTTCATATCCCGCTGATGTTAACTTTGCCTTTCATCCTTACGGGGTGGATAAAATAAAGTACCATAAATGCACTGGGGAAATTGCTGGCCTTGTGCCAAAAGTAGAAACAATCATTCTATATTTACTATTGCATTTCCATGGTAAACAATTTATTTCGCATAATTATCACACATAATATCAAGCTATGAGAATTTGTTTATTTTTAGAACAATACCTCAACATAAGTATAAGAGGCCAATGACGGCTGGTTCGAACGGAAAGGGATGAGAGAATTGTGGTCGGATATGGCTAGTTTAAATGCTAAAGTGCCCAACCGGAAGTGTTGACATTTCAGAAATTTTAAAGAAGTGAATCTTTAAATAAACAAAAATATATTTAATCAACAGACACGAAGTAGATAAATTATGTGATATTCCTTCATTATTTATTCAAAGGGCGGTGAATTGGCTGTATCGGTAGAGGGTTGGCATAGTTACGTCCCTTTACAGTCTGAGTTCAAATCCCGCCGAGGTTAACTTTGCCTTTCATCCTTACGGGGTCGATAAAATAAAGTACCAGTAATGCACTGGGTAATTTGCTGGCCTTGTGCCAAATGTAGAAACAATTATTTATTCAAAGTAATCCAACTTATTTTACTAATGGGATAAAAAATTATAAACCGTACGCAGTCCCGCGCTCTTTACTTTATTATAGTTTAGTTTCCATAGATGCTCAGCACCATTGTATCATATCTTAAACACGTTCCTTAATCCAGCTTTCCCACAATTGAATAACGAGGGAACAAATCTCTCATTATTCAAGTTTCCTAACTGCAGTCGTTAATTTTATATACACTTGACAGCTTTACATATTTGTACATCTGTTTCCGTATGATTACGAAATGCGCATTCGGAGGTTGGCACACACACACACACACACACACACACACACATATATATATATATATATATTTGTGTGTGTGTGTATTTGTGTGTGCGTAGTGGGTGTATGTTATATATATTTCAGTATTTTTCATATATAATATTTATACAGGCATATATAAGATTTATATAGATATACATTTGTATGTGCATATATATATATATATATGTGTATGTATATGTGAATATGTATGTATACGTGTATATATATATATGTGTGTGTATATGTATATATATATATATATATATATATATACATGTATACACATATATAGATATATGTATTATATGATTATATATATCTCTCTCTCTATATATATATATATATACATGTATACATATATATATATATAGATATATGTATTATATGATTATATATATATCTCTCTCTCTATATATATATATACATGTATACATATATATAGATATATGTATTATATGATTATATATATCTCTCTCTATATATATATGTATATACATATATATTTCTGTAAATATATATATACACACACACACAATCACATGTATACACACCAAAACGCAGGGTATATGCATCTATCTGTTTACACAACCCCACAACCCCCCCATAAATTAAAGCTCCATAAATTCAAATGAAGACAAATGAACAATTAATTTCATGTCACATTAAAAGTCATTAAGTTAGTCATCACGTGCTTAGGCCGCATGTTGCGCTAATCTTAGATATTTCTCATAACACTCTTGGACTGTTATCGTTACTGTTGTTGTTGTTGGTGGTGGTGGTGTGGGGGTTGTGGTTGTGGTGGTGTGTTGGTTGTGGTTGTAGTGGTTGTGGTGGTGTGTTGGTGGTTGTAGTGGTTGTTGTGGTGGTGGTGGGGGTTGTGGTGGTGTGTTGGTGGTTGTAGTGGTTGTTGTCGTGGTGGTGTGTTGGTGGTGGTGATAGGGGTTGTGGTGGTGTGTTGGTGGTTGTAGTGGTTGTTGTGGTGGTGGTGGGGGCTGTGTTGGTAGTGGTGGTGGGGGTTGTGGTGGTGTGTTGGTGGTTGTAGTGGTTGTTGTGGTTGTTGTGGGGGTTGTGGTGGTGTGTTGGTGGTTGTAGTGGTTGTTGTGGTGGTGTATTGTTGGTGGTTGTAGTGGTGGTTGTGGTGGTGTGTTGGTGATTGTAGTGGTTGTTGTGGTGGTGGAGGTTGTGGTGGTGTATTGGTGGTGGAGGTGGTTGTAGTGGTTGTTGTGGTGGTGGTGGTGGTTGTTGTGGTGGTGTGTTAGTGGTTGTAGTGGTGGTTGTGGTGGTGTATTGGTGGTGTTGGTGGTTGTAGTGGTGGTTGTGGTGGTGTGTTGGTGTTTGTAGTGGTTGTTGTGGTGGTGGAGGTTGTGGTGGTGTTGGTGGTTGTAGTGGTTGTTGTTGTGGTGGTGGAGGTTGTGGTGGTGTATTGGTGGTGTTGGTGGTTGTAGTGGTTTTTGTTGTTGTGGTGGTGTATTGGTGGTGTCGGTGGTTGTAGTGGTTGTGGTGGTGGGGGTTGTGGTGGTGTGTTGGTGGTTGTAGTGGTTGTTGTGGTGGTGGTGGGGGTTGTGGTGGTGTATTGGTGGTGGTAATGGTGATTGTGGTGGTGTGTTGGTGTTTGTAGTGGTTGTTGTGGTGGTGGAGGTTGTGGTGGTGTTGGTGGTTGTAGTGGTTGTTGTTGTGGTGGTGGAGGTTGTGGTGGTGTATTGGTGGTGTCGGTGGTTGTAGTAGTTGTTGTGGTGGTGTGTTGGTGGTTGTAGTGGTTGTTGTGGTGGTGGTGGAGGTTGTAGTGGTGGCTGTGGTGGTGTGTTGGTGTTTGTAGTGGTTGTTGTGGTGGTGGAGGTTGTGGTGGTGTTGGTGGTTGTAGTGGTTGTTGTTGTGGTGGTGGAGGTTGTGGTGGTGTATTGGTGGTGTTGGTGGTTGTAGTGGTTGTTGTTGTGGTGGTGGATGTTGTGGTGGTGTATTGGTGGTGTATTGGTGGTGTCGGTGGTTGTAGTGGTTGTTGTTGTGGTGGTGGTGGTGGGGGTTGTGGTGGTGTGTTGGTGGTTGTAGTGGTTGTTGTGGTGGTGGAGGTTTTGGTGGTTGTAGTGGTTGTTGTGGTGGTGCTGGGGCTTGTGGTGGTGTGTTGGTGGTTGTAGTGGTTGTTGTGGTGGTGGGGGTTGTGGTGGTGTGTTGGTGGTTGTAGTGGCTGTTGTTGTGGTGGTGTATTGGTGGTGTCGGTGGTTGTAGTGGTTGTTGTGGTGGTGGGGCCTGTGGTGATGTATTGGTGGTGTTGGTGGTTGTAGTGGTTGTTGTGGTGGTGGTGGGTGTTGTGGTGGTGTGTTGGTGGTTGTAGTGGTTGTTGTGGTGGTGGTGGGGGTGGTGGTGGTGTATTGGTGGGGGTGGTGGTTCAAGTGGTTGTTGTGGTGGTGGAGTTGTGGTGGTGTATTGGTGGTGTTGGTGGTTGTAGTGGTTGTTGTGGTGGTGTATTGGTGGTGCTTGTGGTTGTGGTGTTGGTTGTTGTAGTGGTCGTTGTGGTGGTGTATTGATGGTGTCGGTGGTTGTAGTGGTTGTTGTTGTGGTGGTGGTGTATTGGTGGTGGTTGTGGTGTTGGTTGTTGTAGTGGTCGTTGTGGTGGTGTATTGGTTGTGCTGGTGGTTGTAGTGGTTGTTGTGGTGGTTGTGTATTGGTGGTGCTGGTGGTTGTGGTGTTGGTTGTTGTAGTGGTTGTTGTGGTGCTGGTCGTCGTTGTGGTGGTAGAGGTTGTGGTGTTGGTTGTGGTGGTGGTGGGGGTTGTGTTGGTGTTGGTTGTTGTAGTGGTTTTTGTGGTGTTAGTCGTCGTTGTGGTGGTGGAGGTTGTGGTGTTGGTTGTTGTGGGGGTTGTGGTGGTGTTGGCTGTTGTAGTGGTTGTTGTGGTGTTGGTCATCGTTGTAGTGGTGGAGGTTGTTGTGTTGGTGGTGGGGGTTGTGGGGGTGTTGGCTGTTGTAGTGGTTGTTGTGGTGTTGGTCGTCGTTGTAGTGGTGGAGGTTGTGGTGTTGGTTGTTGTGGTGGTGGTTGTGTTGGTGGTAGTTGTGGTGGAGGTTGTGGTGGTTGTTGTTGTGGTGGTTGTTGGAGTGGTGATGGTGGTTGTCCTGGTGTATTGGTGGTGCTGGTGGTTGTTGTGGTGGTGGTGGGTGTTGTTGTGGGGGTTGTTGTGGTTGTGGAGGTTATGGTGGTGTATTGGTTGTTGTGGTGGTGGTGTTGGGGGTTGTGGTTGTTGTGGTGGTGGTTGTTGTGGTGGTGGTTGTTGTTAAGTTGGTGTATTGGTTGTTGTTGTGGTGGTGGAAGTTGTGGTGGTGTATTGTGGTGCTGGTTGTTGTAGTGGTGTATTGTGGTGCTGGTTGTTGTAGTGTATTGGTGGTGGTGGGGGTTGTTGTGGTGTATTGTTGGTGCTCGTGGTTGTGGTGTTTGTGCTGGTTGTTGTGGTGTATTGAATTTGAAAAAATCCAATAATTTCCCCGAAAAAGATTACCTTTTTATGATACAGAGTCTGGCCGAACGATAGGTGGGTGTTGTCTTTTCGACGGCCGGCCCTTATATATATATATATATATATATATATATATATAATATCGAGGTCTAGCAAATAGAGAAAAGGTTTTAAAATTTATTTTAAAACTTTTTCTCTATTTGACTGACCTCGATTTATATATGTTAATTTATGTGGTTGCTATGGTTAATTTATTAACCCGCCATAGAACCATATTGGCATACGGTTTGATAATACTTGTTTCCTTATATGTATTTTTTACACGTATGAATTCATACTTTATTATTATTGATCTCCCCCTAAGGTAGAGATAACATTTTGGCCGTTTGGACTGCTGCTATTTCTAGTGGCAGGACATTGATCTGTCCACCCTGCCTTTTGTCTTTGCACACGGCACCAGACAGAATTATTTCTTTCATCATCCGCTCTCATTTGGGAATTGTTTTGTATGGCGTCAGTTTGTGATTTGAACTCGGGAATTTTATATTCTCCGCGGGAGAAGAGCCTTCTGAAGATTGCTCCCTTCTCAATGAAATTCCGCTTGGATTTTCCGTTTATTCTGGAGCATGAAACCGCGATAAAGGCACACATAGTAAGTACAGCGAATTTTTTTTTATTTATTTTAAAACTTGTTCTCTATTCGCTAGACCTCGATTGTATATGTTCTCGCTTGTTAATTTATTAACCCGCCATAGAATCACATTGGCATACGGTTGGATAATACTTGTTTCCCTATATGTATTTTTTACACGTAGGAATTCATACTTTATTATATATATATATATATATATATATATATATATATTGCTATACTTGGGGAGGGTCATATTTGTGTAATATTGCCAGAATTAATAACAGAACACACTCACTGTTTGGTTGGTTTTCGCTTTTCGCTTCTGTGTCTTTTATATCGGTAATCCAATTTTTTCGGTCCTCAATGTTGCCATTGTTCTGTTATTAATTCTGGCAATATTACACAAATATGACCCTCCCCAGGTATAACAATATTTGTTTCGACACACGATTTCATATCAAAAACATCGCAAAACTAATTCATCGCCGTTATATATATATGAGTGTACATAAGCATACTTACAATAAGACTTTTGAGACATGCAGTTAATAAAGTGTCCTTGGTTTGAATAGAATTATCTTTTATGCGATGCCCGA
>OZ024749.1:5537370-5547370 GCA_964016885.1 Eledone cirrhosa
ATTTCTATTTAATATCCCACCCATAAAGAAGATGGAGAAAAATCCATTAGCATAACTTTTCTATGTGAGTGTTTGAGAAATCTCTTAGTTTTATGATATATTACAGTATAAAGAAACAGAGTATTAATGTTTTAGTTTCATATCATTTGCTATATTTACGGCTTCTATGTTTTGATTGGTTATTTATCTGTGTTGGAACCTGGCCTAGTGTGTAGTGTTTTCGGAGAGCGTTCGTAGTGCCGTCAGCTCAAAACGATTCGTTTGCCAGACCGGGTGTAGCGTTTTGGTTTTTGCTTTCTCATTGACGTGGTACTGTTGATTCAGTTTGTGCCAGTATTCAGTCAGCTAACTAAATATTTATAGCATTTGCATAACTATCAAATGGAAGTTAACCTTGTGATAGATAGGAATTATTCCGAGAGTTTGATTTCTCATAATTTCAGTTGCGTAGCACCGATGTAACTACCGGAAGAAGCTGCTGGCTTTCTACAGTCCGTGAAAGTAAGGAACAATGGGTGAAGGTGCTTCAGTCTTTTTACGCTCAGTCGTTGGAGGCAAACATGACCCAGGATAAGATCTGGCCTTTAGGAAATCATAGGAATAGGACGTAAAGGTAAAGAGATTCTTCCACTCATCTTTCCCTTTCACACTGAATATCAAGCCAGAAAATTTAAAGAGCATCAATTAAACCAGTATGGGTTACAGGAAACATTGTGGGATATGTGATAGATTATAAGGTGTTCGGATAGCCAACACAATGAGGATAGATATGTAAAGGTAGTACTGTGGTAAAAGGGTGCAAAACAAAATAATGTTTTTATTTTATCATGTATATTTCTTCGTGGTATTTCATATTTGAAGGTAAAGAAACTTTTCTAATAAGTGTAGAAAAACGAGACGTTCTTTTCTTACGAACAATTCCTATTTTGTGTGTACATGCGCAGATCAGTCATAACAGCCACTTCTTACGACTGCTTTGCGCATGTACACACCAACTATCAACGACACACACAGCACAGGAATGTTTCGTGAGAAAAAAAAAAACGTCTTGTTTTCCTACATTCATTTGATAAGGGGAACATCACCTTGAAATATACCGGAGAAATATATTGGGTACGAACATTATTTTGTTTGTCATATTTTTACCCCAGTACTACTATTATAATTCCATTCCCATTGTACCGGGTTTCCTAACACCTTATCATTTATCAATTAAAATGCTTTTCTTTACTGCATGGTCCATTTCAAGAACTGTTGCTACCTTGGTTTACTATTTCGAACTTTTACAATATCTTTATATGGTGAAGAAATTGCTGTGAAAATTTACTCTGGTGAAATAAAGGTTTGAATTTTCAATATTATATAGTCATAATTGTTTCTACTATTGGCAGAAGGCCAGCAATTATCTAGTACATTACTGGTACTTTACTTTATCGACCCCGTAATGATGAAAGGCAAAGTTGAACTCAATGTGCTGAAAATAGGAACGAATACAACAAACCATGTGTCAAGAATATCTTGCTAATGTGGTTTGTTAATTCAAATTGTTATAGCATCTTTACTGTTTGACCTGTCCTTGTGAAACGTTTCAGTATTAGAGGAAAGAGATACACTATAATATTATAAAGTTATATTGCTGTTTTACAGATTTCAAGAATATCCTTCTAATGTCATTTCATGTGGTGCAGAACATTAAGTGACAGATGGGAATTTCGGCCGAGTAATAATCTTTTAACACCAATATTGTGTTATGTAAGTGGTCTGGGAAATAGATCCCAGGCTAAATTTAATATATAACACATTAATATCATATATTGGTAATTCTCACTTGGTGGAGATGTTAGGATGTCTGAAAACATGGTTTGTGGTATTCGTACCTATTTTCAGCACGTTGAGTTCAAATGCCACCGAGATCAACTTTGCATTTCATCTTTTCTTAATCGATAAATTCGATACCATTCTAATATTGGGTCGATTCTTCCTCTATGTCTCTTTATCGTTTCATGTCTCTCATATCTCTGGAAGACATCGGCTATGCCCAGATTTGGAGAAATTTGAGCTCTGCCTCGTTTAAATGCACATTTTGCGCAGTCAGCAGTTAAGAGCAAATAGCATAGACTAATAATTGTGTGATTGTTCACTCATGAGGAATTGAGTTAGCTTCCACCAATGCACTGCTGACAGAGGACTTGTATACTATCAGAAATGTATCAGTAATACACTTGGGGTAGATTCAAATACCATTAATTTCCTGTTGAAATTTGGCCTTTTGTTGTTACAAAACAAATCAATATTTTTGTTTGTCACATTGGAAGATGTGTATGCACCATTTGTGCAATAAATGCCAAATTTTGGCCAGAATTTTAATGAGCTTCAAAATGGTTTCAGGCTAATTTCTACAGAACATCTTTTGAATTAGTAGTTTTTTGTACAACATTTTTCTTCTAATTATGAGAAGAAATAATTAAAAATATTTAATTAACTTCTGTTTATTTCATTCCTTTTTTATTTATGATTAGTATTTGTTTGTGATTGTTATTTTGTCTTTTGTATTTATTCTTTACTTTCTCACTTTGAAATTGTGTTCAAATGATGCTGTTTCATTAGTCAACCAAATAGGTACCAGTGGTATAATGGTGGTAATGTTACATATTCATCGGATCAGACATACAGAATTCCTTAATATATTTGTGATTTCTGCTAATAGAATTAAAACACTAGCTGAAATAGTTCTTCCAAAACGTCTTCCTCACCATCCTTCGGGGAAACGCCTTCTCTATTCTGTCCGCCGGGGCCATGGGTGGCCAGCTTGTGGGCCTTCGTTTGCTCATAATAGTGAGAGTTGTGGAGAACGGGAGGGACGAAGGCAGTGACTGTGGGAGTTTGGTTATATTGTGGATGGATCTGGTGTAAATGTATCAAACAGATATATTTCTCAGTAGGCTGTTAAACATTTCTTTTATGTAATGTTAATTACTATATGATTATCAGATACTCTAGCAGTAATAATTAGGTCCCCTAAGTAACAGAAATGTTGTACATCTGTCTTTCTAATTATCTATCCCACTATCGCTCAGGCGCTCACAGTCCTCTGTCAAGCGGGCACGGCAATCTGTGGAGATTTCACTTCGACATTCTATAGACGAACTCACCAGTCTGTTTCGTAGGACTTTCCGCCCGGGATCTATGGCCAACTTCCAGAGGTCCCTGGCCTGGCAATGCTACCGAGGAGCTCTACCAGTTCGAGACAAGATCTACAGACACGGACGCCCCAGCAGGGATCCTTCCAAGAGGACGTGTCCAAGATGCGAGCAGGACATTGAAACCGTCTTGCACGCTAATTGTACACTGCCCGGGCGTAACCGACCTGTGGAACTACGCAGAACAACTACTGTAGCGTATGGGAAAAATCCAGTTGACTGTCGAGTACATAGTAAGAATCAAACGGCCAACTTCTTTCAAAAACGAAAGAGAGGCGGTTTTCCCCTGTATAGTGGCTATGGTGAAAGAGGTTATATGGTGGACGAGATTGAGAGGACTGAGGACAGATGTCTTTCTCTCCGGACAACTCATTCCCTTCTTTGGGTACCACTTTAGAAGAAGAATCAGAGTGGAGAGAGAGGCACTGCACCCCAGCAAATTTACTGAAAGGTGGGTGAATGTAGCAAAAATGGCCCGAGCGATTGGGCCTTCTCTGTATATAAACCTTTAGGTTGAAGAAGAGATCAAAAGGAAGAAAGGAGCACTTGCACAACGCGCTCCCGGAGTTGAGGGTTGTCCTATCGACGGGGTACTAAACAACCCATTTGTGGCGCCTCCCCCCCTATTGGGGATTTCGATTGTTAAATTTGTTTGTTTCAATATTTTTACACGATTGTATGTAAAATCCCCGGCATGTCTTTGTCCTTGTGTTTTTCCCTTTTCTTGTGCGCCCTTGTGGCAAATAAAGAAATATATCTATTAAACCATTGTAATCAGCGTTTCCAGCAAGCTGCGTTGGTACGTAGAAGCTTAATTGGTGGTGTTGGACGTCAAAATGTTGCCGCTTAGTAGCTTTGATATGTTCACACGCACACCTTGTTGCTGCTTAATAGCTATAATGGTGCCTCTTAGAAGCTCTGAAATGTCCACACACACAATCAAAATTCGCTTATTAGTTTTGAAATATTTCCGCACTCCTTAAAATGTTGCCGCTTAGAAATATTTCCGCTCAGAAATATTTCCGCTCTCATCAAAATGTTGCCGCTTAGAAATATTTTCGCAGTCATCAAAATGTTGCTGCTTAGAAGCTTTGATATGCCGCACACATCAAAATCTTGTTACACAGAGATCTGAACAGTAGCCGGAAAAATAAAAATGTTGCCGTTTAAAAACTTTGAAATGTTACCACACATCTCAAACTGTCTCTTAATAGTTTTGAAATATTAACACACACACATTGCTCCACACATCAAAACGTTGCTACCCAGAAATTTATACAATTTTAAAGGGGTACCAGATTTGCGGCTATGTCTCATCCATTTACAGTTAACGCTGTTAAATGCGACTTCTTGCTTTCCTGACCACTATCAAAACTTCAAAAGCAACATAAATCTTCTGTTCTTTATAGCAAATCATTTATTATTAAGAGCAACTGGATATATAAGATGACTATCTTACTCTACTTTACTGGATTCACTGCATTTCGTAAATATATCATAAAGTATAGAAAATAGAGCTTTGTTTGAAAGCTATCACTATGTGTATTATACGGTAAGGTTTAAAAAAATAACAATGATTTAAGTGTGTTACCTTGACTTTCCTTGTAGGGCCTACATATTTCGGGATAAAATCTCTATCAAAAGGTTGATAGAAGAAGCTGTTAATCTTTGCCGTTGTTAAGTTAGTTTCGTCTATTAACATAATGGATCACATAGCACTCGTTTTTTCAGGCCTGTATAACTGAATCGAAGAGAAATGTTACAGTATCGGCACATTCAGCGAATCCAGTTTATTATGACTTTTAAACCGGAAGTTGAGTACTTTCAATGGGTTTTCTCTCATATATCTTTAGATATACGTATTCAATGTTTTAAATAAATAGCATTTAATTAGCAGACATGTTGGATTAACAGAATTGCTATCTTGTTCGTATCCGACCAAGGTAATAATTGCATTTCATCTGTCTTCTTGTTGATATTATAAAATACCAGTTAACTACTCGGGTCAATCAACTAAATGTGTGACTATTTCTATATGGTTATATTTCATTTCATTCAATAAATATATCTTAAGTATGTTAAATAATTGACTGAGCAAATCAAGGTATATGGGAAAGATGTCCATTTGTTGTGTGGAGTGTAATGTTTCAATATTTTAAGTTTTAGCAGTAAATGTCTAAAAACAGGTTTGTTAATTCAAATGTGTATAGAGTGTTTACTATTGGACAGATAGTTAAGATAATCTGCAGTAAACTAAAGTGCAGACTTTATTTTTTAATGGGATGCAATCATAATTTTAAAGTTTTCACCTTTACTGGTTTACACACATACGCACACACATACATACATACATACATACATACATACATACATACATACATACATACATACATACATACATGGTGGCTGCCAACTCGTTTTCGAGTACGGCCACTACTTTATATTCATGTAGGAGAACCCCTACTGATGCGCTGAACGAGTGTGGCTTTTAGTCCAGCCAGCGACTTGAAAACTCTAGTACAAACACTACACTTGTGACAATTACTGACACATAGTGCTGGGCCCATTGTACCCTGTGATGACAAGTGCAAAGAGATCTCCAGATATAAAGCAATGCCTGTGCCGTGAAGCTTTTATAGTGAGCAAAGGCACTGCACAAAGCCAGTCCCACTCTCTTAACCAAGATTATATTTACCAAAAAAGAAGAACAAGTCAACATCATTGGATACCATCAGGGTTGCAGGTGCTATATCTGAGTTGTCCTTCTCCTAGAATTCTGCCTTGACAAAGGCTAAGGAGTCATCTCTCCCGGTGATTTTGGATGGCCATTGACTCTTAAGAGCTCCTTTGCCCTTTGACAGGTTTTGTTTTTAGTCCTGCAGGATGTCCAAAGTCACCCTCCTCACCAAGAAACCTTGGTGGGGTTGCCAGTTTAGTCGCCAACGACCCGACCATGAGACAGGTTGTACTGGGATACATGGTACCAATAGCACCAACTTGTGACCTGACATAACATACATACATACATACAGGCTGCCAACTCGTTTTCGAGTACGGCCACTACTTTATATCCATGTAGGAGAACCCCTATCGATGCGCTGAACGAGTGTGACTTTTTAGTCCAGCCAGCGACTTGAAAACTCTGGTACACTTGTGACAATTATTGACACATAGTGCTGGGCCCATGGTACCATGTGACGACATACATACATACATACATACATACATACATACATACATACATACATACATACATACATACATACATACATACATACATACATATAATCATCATCACTATCAACTTTTAAAGATTTACCTTGACAGATTAAAAACCACAGAAATATTCGCTACCTGGTTTTTGCATTCAGTATTCCAGAATTCCAGTTTACCATCATCCACTCTCTGAGACTCACCGTATTTATTTGACAAATTATGCATATTTCTGAATTGACGCAATATTTTTTTCATTTAGTTATGAATCCATCTGAAAATGCTGAAGCAAATTCCAAAATGTAATTTACTCTGAAGATTAAGAAATCTTTTTCTGTGCTAGCTTGCAGTGAATTTTAGCTTTCTTTCATATAAGGCTCTACAGCCAATTTTATCTACTAGGCGAAGCTGCAAAATAGTGAAATAGCTATTGCATATTTTTTTGTAGAGTTTAACATAATTATTTTTGCGGTTTAGCTGTTTATTAAAGATGTTTCCATGTGTTATGTGTGCTAGAGAAATACTAGAGGGCACGAAAAGAAGTCTGTTCTAAGAATCACTAATGAGCCTTCGCAATGTCCATCCAACGCAATTTCTGCGTGTTATTTATACACCTCCAAATAACACGTATACGTTAAAAGTATGCCGCCTGTTCAGTCTTAAGTCTAAACCTGTTATCCCAATTGAGACAACATAGGCTACCTATATAGGTATATATCTATATATATTTTCTAACATTCCTGGCCGTCTTCAAATATAAATCAATATATATATAAATTCGTATATGCTATATTGTGGCTAATACCTTCTCGATATATATATATATATATATATAGGAAAATGTTTAACCCCGGGGTGAAACATTTTCCTATTACCTACTCTAAGTATTGAGTACTCTGGTGCGTTATGGTCCATCTTGACCCTTACCACACGTCCTTCGATATATATATATATATATATACACATGTATATGTATGTATGTGTGTATGTATATATATGTATATATATATATATACATGTATGTATGCATATATGTATGTGTGTATATATATATATATATATATATATATATAGATATGTATGTATATATACATTTATGTATGTATGCATGTGTCTCGTGAAAAAAGAAAAAAATGAACTACGATGCACTCGACCAGGTCTTCAAAATAGGAAGCCAAGACAAAAGAATTGTAATCAATTATATATATATATATATATATATATATATATATATATATATATATATATATATATATATAAATAAATAAATAATTAACGGAGTCATAGACTCGCGTTAGTCCCTGTAAATTATGTGTTCAAAGGAAAAGGAGTCCGGAGCTCTTAAAATAAATAATTGTTTCTGCTTTTGGCACAAGGTCAGCAATTATCCAGTGTATTACTGGTACTTTATTTTATCGACCCCATAAGGATGAAAGGCAAAGTTAAACTCGGCGGGATTTGAACTCAGAATGGCAAGGGCCGTAACTCTATGCATCAAAGCATGGCGTCCGACCTTCTACCGATACTGCCAATCCACCAATATAATATGTAAAGATAACACACGAGAGATTGAGAGAGAGTGTTTGTTTATCAACGTACAGGGGAAACTACCAGTGTATGGAATCTATAAACTACGAAAGGTGAGGTAGACACATAATAATTAAAAATATAAATCAAAATGAATTTACCCACCTTTATAACTATATATCACACACGTAGAAACTCAAAGAGATTTGTTTCGCCAAATGATTAGTTTATGGAAAGAAATACCCAGGTTCATCAGCGTGTGTTAAGTGAATACATTCCAGAGAACTTAAGATAACTGCCTTGCAACACGTGGCAGAGAGAAGGAAATGTGTGCATGAGACAGTAAACTAGTGGCCTGTGTGGGACGAGCCGCTAGAAATCGCAGCCCAAAACCACTCAAAGAAGGGTGCTCAACCAAACAGAGAGAGAAGACTGTTATAAGGAGCAAGATATCAAAATAAATTAATGGAGTCATAGACTCGCATTAGTCCCTGTAAATTATGTGCTCAAAGGAAGAGGAATCCTGAGCTCTTCAAATGTGTTATCTTTTCAACATATTATATATATAAATATATACAGTATATATATATATATATAATTTTTTTTTTGTTTTGTTTTTTTGAACAGCATTCTTTTCTTTCATTTTATTAAACATTTTTATTTGATTTATTTTCTATTTCTACAGTTGGATTTTGGGATCCGAGAATTGAGAGATATCGTTCATAGTAACACTGCTGAACTATTCAAGGTTGCTCAACAGCATGGCGAGAATGTCTATGAGAGTGTTCAGCTCTACATGAAACAGGTCAGTTTAACAATACTCTTTTACTCTTTTACCTGTTCCAGCCATCCGGCTGAGGCCATGCTGGGGCACCGCTCTTGAAAAAAAATATATATATTTCATTTGGCATGGACGTGGCTTTCAAACTTCAAATTCTCTCTCTCTCTCTCTCCCTCTCTCTCTCTCTCTCTCTCTCTTTCTCTTTCTCTCTCTCTCTCTCTCTTTCTCTCTCTCTTGCTCTCTCTCTCTCTCTCTCTTTCTCTCTCTCTCTCTCTCTCTATATATATATATATATTTAATACAATAACAGAGATAGCTTAACGCTAAACTCCGACAGGTAACCATCTCACTCAACAAACATTAGGTTATATGTTAGTATAACCCAATTTAAGTGTTTGGGGTGCTAACTATATTTATTTTGTGGAAAGCCAGTTGTATTATTTTATGAGATATAATTAAAGTTAAAATATATATATATATATATATATAAGATCAAAAGATGGTTAAAAGAGTTCCATGTATTTTATTATGCGCATTTCAAAATGATGTTATTTGTTTTTGAAATGCGCATAATAAAATACATGGAACTCTTTTAACCATCTTTTGATCTTATATATTATGTATACTCCAGTCCTACAAACTGTAGAGTGCTTCTTATCCGATATCTGCATTGCTTTATTGTACTACAATAAAACTCACCTCCCACATATATATATATATATATATATATATATATATATATATATATATATATATATATATATAACATATATATATATATAACATCGAGTGCTCACCCGGGTGAACCTATAGAAACTCCAAGTTACACTCCCTGGATATATATTTATATATGCCTGTGTGTTATTAGGTGGGTAACTTGTATTTACTAGCGGCGACGCTTGTCGAAACACTCGATGTTGTTACTGTGTCCGTCTCTCGTTGGGTTATGCACCTTCTCTATGGCGGCTGCATTTTTCAGAGTATATAAAAGTATATATATATATATATAGGAAAAGAGTTAAGACCCCGATGGCTGATCTCCGGCGTTTTTGACAGCTAGATCCGTACTAAGCTACCAGTAATAGAACGGTGGGAATCTAGCTGACCTTATGAAGGGGTACAGTCCATATATGGGCATGCTGTCAAAGCAAACAATCCTAAAAATTCGTTTTTTCTTGTTGTTTTGTTGTTTGTCACGGAGAGCGGTCAGTCGTCGGAGTCCTGACTCTTTTCCTATTACCCACTCTACTACCCTAAGTATTGAGTACTCTGGTGCGTT
>OZ024749.1:5552370-5559870 GCA_964016885.1 Eledone cirrhosa
GGTGGTGATGGTAGCGGTGGTGGTGGTGGTGGTTGCGGTGGTGGTTGCGGTTGCGGTGGTGGTGGTGGTGGTGATGGTAGCGGTGGTGGTCGGAAATCGTAGACATGAAGTAGATTTTAATACTTTTATACTTTCGATTTAATCGTTCGTTATGAATTAATGGTTTCTGATGTGAAACTGATGCATTTTCAATCGTTATTTCTAAAACATCGTGTACGTATATATATATATATATATATATATATATATATATATATATATATATATATATATTTTTTTTTTTTTTATTTATTTACTTATATGTATATTTATTATTCATATATTGTAACCTTCACATCTTTTGTTCCAACCACGTCGTATTTGTTCCTGCATTAGAAACTATTCTTTCAGGCACGAAACCTCTGTAAGATCGCTAACGAAATTTATGTGAAATCACATTCTACAAAAGTATCAGTCACTCTTCGATTGGTTTATCATCGAGTACATAAAGGTTGAAATATCACACAAATGTCGCTACGGATCCACCGTGGGCTCTTTCGGCATCCACCCGCTTTCCTGTCACTACAGCGCCGGTCGCCCTCCACGTCATTGTGCCCTCACTCAGGTCATAAACGATGGTTTGGATGCTGCAGGCTTCCCCCTCTCAGCTCGAGCCGGTGGAGCTGGACCGAGGGGACGGACGGTAAAAGGCCAGACGGTAAGACCATCTTCCCATTCCTCGGTGGAAATCCCTTAGTCTGGGATATCACTTGCGGCGACTAACCTAGGTTCGGCTGCACTTCGGGCTGAGGAGGCCAAATTCTCCAAGTAGCGGTCGCTCTGAGACCGGTTTGCGGTTGTGCCCTTGGCAGTGGAGACTTCTGGTCTCCGTGGCCCTAGGGATACCTCTCTACTCCCCACCATACGCGCTGAGCTGGCTAGCCGCAGGTGAGTGCCTCGCGAAATGTAATGGCTCCTCCAGCGCATCTCTTCTAACATCCTCCGCGGAAACGCCTTCTCCATTCTGTCCACCGGCCAGCTCGTGGGACGGCCAGCTCGTGGGACCCCATTTGCTCACTATACAGTAAGATGGAGGCGATGACAGTGAGAGTTCAGCTCTTCCATGTTCGGACACATTGCACCTGTCAAGAGAGTATTTTCATACGTGTAACCGAGTGATATATATATTAGAAGTACGACTTCTGGCAACCTGGGCCCCGAAACCAGCTCCCTAATTATTGTTCACATCACCTATGTATTTGGCTAGATATGTTAGTGGATCTCTCTACATTACCCTCTTTCTCT
The DNA here is from genome assembly GCA_964016885.1 of Eledone cirrhosa. NCBI lineage: Eukaryota > Metazoa > Mollusca > Cephalopoda > Octopoda > Eledonidae > Eledone > Eledone cirrhosa. The sequence continues at coordinate 5,553,655 of OZ024749.1, forward strand.
CGCCCTCTCTGATTTTTTGTGAGGGCTGTTAGAGACTATTAGAATATACACAGACACACACACACGCACACACACACACACACACACACACACACACACACACACACACACACACACACACACACACACACACACACATACACACATACATACATACATACATACATACATACATACATACATACATACACGCACACACGCACACACGCGCACACGCGCACACGCACATATATGTACGTATGGCATTATTGCAAAATAATGAGACTTGCTACACTGGAGTTTCACCTGTCCATTCACAGGATCGACTGATTCTTCTATGTGCACAGGTGGAATTTCACCTCCTCCTTCTCCTCCTCCTCCTTCTCCTCCTCCTTCTTCTTCTTCTTCTTCTTCTTTAACATACAGGTATACATTCCTGCGTACGTACATAGATAGCTGCAACATAGCTAAGACAAAAGAGTTGATAAGTAGAAGAGAGAATAATACTCTGATTCCACCAGGGAAATTGCCATGTTCGATATGTAGGAAAGGAACTGGCATAAATTCCATAAAATGTACGCAATGCAGATCTTGGGTGCACAAGAGATGTAGTGGGATAGCAGGCAAACTAACAGGTAGGGAAATCTACGTATGCAGTAGATGTACAGGGAAAGTTGGCAATAGTAATTGCAGTAGACACATTTTTCAAATGCAGGTGGGTTCTATAGAAGTGGTTGATAGCTTCCGGTACCTAGGTCATCAGATTAGCATGGGGGTGGGTGGGAGGTCCGTGGCCATAGTATCTAGAATAAGGACGGGTTGTAAGAAGTTTAGAGAGCTGCTTCCTCTGTTGACAAAGAAGGGTTTCGCCCTGCGTACGAAAGGACGGTTTATGATGCTGCATGGTAGTGATACTTGGGCAGCAACTGCAGAGGATATGCGACGGCTGGAGAGAAATGAAGCAAGCATGCTCCGTTGGATGTGCAATGTCAATGTGCGTGAATGACCAAACATAGACGAGTTGAGAAAGAAACTGGGTAAAGGAGGGATAAGTTGTGGTGTGCAGGAGAGAAGGCTGAGATGGTATGGACATGTGATGCGCATGGAGGATGACCGCCGGGTAAAGAAGTGCCAAGAAATCCCAGTAGAAGGAAGATGGAGTAAAGGAAGACCACGAAAAACATGGGCCGAGGTGGTGAGAGCAGACCTCAGATCGCTGAGGTCTGCTCTCACCACCTCGAAGGACCGTGACAAGTGGAGAGATGCTGTGTTGAACAGGACCCGTCCAACCCTTGCAAGCAGGGAAAAGTGGACGTAAAATGATGATGATGATATACAGGTATATTTACATATGTATGCACATACATAGTTACATACATACGTACGTAAATAGTTTCATACATATATATGTACATACATAGAGTTGCATATATATGTATGTACGTACGTACGTACATACATACACACATACTTACACCCATACATACACGCATACATACATACACATACATACATACACACATACATACTGAGAAGCTGGACTACACAGAACCAGAAAGAGCTCGATTACTTAGGAAATTACAAGTACAATCCATTAATGGAACAGTAATAATATGTAAAACATTCTAAAAAATCTGCATCCAATGACTGCATATACACATGTACAGATACAAAGCATATACACATGCACACATACAACTCAAAACATACAAACCCACACATACAATAACATCCACACCTGCACACACATCCATGTATGGAGACATGCATACATAATCTACCTAGTTGAAGTTGTGTAAATTCCAATGAGAGAGTCTTGTGTCTATGTTAGAAACCGACTCTCTCCCTATTGGCAAAAATTTATGAAATTATAAAACCAGAAGAGCATACATACATACGTACACACATATATACCTATAGCTTATTTTACATAATAGTTCATATATAACTGTTTACACCCTGAAATGATGTAGCTGAAACTATTTAAAAATGACGTCGGTTTAATATGTCCAACAGTATCTTGGTGGGTTGGCAGTATCGGTAGAGGGTCGGACGCGATGCTTTGCAGCAAAGAGTTACGGCCCTTGCCATTCTGAGTTCAAATCCCGCTGAGGTTAACTTTGCCATTCATCCTTACGGGGTCGATAAAATAAAGTACCAGTAATGTACTGAGATAATTGCTGGCCTTGTGCCAAAAGTAGAAACTATTATATTTTTTAATAAAGGGCGGTGGATTGGCAGTATCGGTAGAGGGTCGGACGCCATGCTTTGCAGCAAAGAGTTACGGCCCTTGCCATTCTGAGTTCAAATCCCGCTGAGGTTAACTTTGCCATTCATCCTTACGGGGTCGATAAAATAAAGTACCAGTAATGTACTGGGATAATTGCTGGCCTTGTGCCAAAAGTAGAAACAATTATATTTACAGTATCTTTACTACTGGACAGATTGTCGTTACAGAATGCAGTATCTGAATACATACTTCAGCCTGTAATGGGCTTCTCTCATAGTAGTGCTTCCGTACAGTCAACCTTGTGGCAAGTACGATCCTACAGCCCCCTGACTAAGCGATTGATTGTTCTGGGTTACGTGGTATTAATAGAAAGATGAACGCTTCCCTGGCCACTATTCAAAACTTTTTATACTAAACGCCTGAAAGTGCTCCCAGTTCTATAATAAAAAAACTGTTTGTTGTGAAGTGTTTATATATATCTAAAACCCTTTCATCATAGTTAATGTTTAAGAGCCTTCATTAAGTTATACTTCAAACAGGAGTTTAATAATGTGAAATTTAGTTATACACTGAAATCCCCCCTGATTCCTGGTTATTTTCAAAATCATAAGCAGTGCCATTCGTTAGAAATATGTTAATGAAAGGATTAAACGGTGATTAAACAACATTGTCTTCGTTGGGAGTGGTGGCGTTTGAGAGGGGACATAACTTTATAGAACAAAAACCAGTTATAACAATGGCTGTGTTTCAATTGAACTATCGATCTACCATAAAGACAAATCAATACAACAAAAGTAATTAAATGAATAAATAAATTCAATGAGCAGAAACATTTTTTGGTAGTTCGAATGTGTGTGTGAATATATATATATATATATATATATATAAAAGGAATTCCAACTTTGTCTGATTTACTCGTTTTATTTACAATCCTTTAACATTTATAATGGTATTAGAATGAAATAGTATGGTAGAATATTAAATGTTAAGTGTTAATTGAACAAGTACTTTCATGCTTTCGCAATCTTCAGGTTCATAATGTGTGGTGACAGTCAAGTTTGCAATTTTCAATATAATACTAAATTTGAAGACTAAAATCCAAAGAGGCCTAGATAAGGATAAATATATATCAAATATATAAGAACCGTAGAGCAAATATTTATTAAAATAACAGATTAAAGTTTAAGCAAAGAATCGTTGCTTTCACTCTTAAGATCCCGTTAAGGGTGAAAGCAGAGATTCTTTACTTAAACTTTAATCTGTTATTTTAATAAATATATATATATATATATATATGAGAGATAGATCTGTAAGTATATATATGTATATACACATAGAGAAATATGTGTATGTATATATATATTTATATATATATATGTGTGTGTGTGTGTATATATGTATATATATATATAGAGAGAGAGAGAGAGATGGGGGAAGGAGAGAGATTTGTATGTATATATATTTAAAAAGAGGAAAAGAATGATTTCACTTGTAGTTCTAAACAATTTAATTTAATTTTATGATATGAATTTACAATTTCGTTTCGTAGATCTAGTAAGTTCTATTTTAACTTCGGTGGGAAGATTTTTAAAGATTCCTGATTAATTTTCCTGGAGAACTTTCTCACATCCGTCGGTGGCGATTGTCAAACTGAACTCAGGTTGTGTTGTGATGTGTGACTATATATAAGAGATCGGGTGGGTTGGGGAGGGGAGTAATGAATGCGGGAGTGAACAAGTGAAATCCCTTTCTTTTTTTAAAATATACGTAACCGAACCAAGGATTTCATACATTTTCCTATATAAATATATATATATATATATATTTAAATGAATAAATCAAAGAATGAGTTTTACAATAGATTGGAAGCACTCCACAGTAATGGTTTTCCGGAGTTATTAATATTAATTCACAATATTAACAAAAATAGACCTTCGTGTGATCAAGTATATTTTATTATACATATCTGATGAGGACATACTCTTGAAGATAGCTCAGTACCTCTAAAATATGTATAATAAAATATACTTGATCACATGATGGTCTATTTTTGTTAATATTTTGAATTAATATACATATATATATATAGTAGCAGTTGAGCCCGGTTGCACCCGAGGCCACTTTTTATTAAGTTAATAATTTGAAAAATATTATTGAAAGTTTATTATAAGAAGCAGTTTCAGGAAGAAAAAATAGAAATATGCACTTGGGGCTGGGCGGCGTACAATGAGAAGTGGAGCGACGTGAAAAGCGTTGTTTATTAACAGCGAAATACCAATGTCGATGATATGCAATTTGAAAAATACTACTTACTGTTAGTGGTGGTTAACATGTATTAGAATTAAAATAAAAACACGCGTCCCTTCTTCGCAATTTAAGGGTTTTATTTCTTTTGATGGAAAACTGTGACCGTACTGCAGAATCGATTTCATAAAACGGTACTGTGAAAATGAAACGTACTGTAGAAGGCAACAGTTTATTAATCTGCATTTTCAAACTTGCATATCATCGACATTGCTATTCCGCTGTTAATAAACAACGCTTTTCACGTCGCTCCACTTCTCATTGTACGCCGTCCAGCCCCAAGTGCATATTTCTATTTTTTTTCCTGAAACTGCTTCTTTATAATAAACTTTCAATAATATTTTTCAAATTATTACTACTGTATGTTAACAGCGAAAGAACGTTGATGAGTTTAAAAATGTATATGAAATTGTAAATAACTCATCCAAGTATTAAAACAGGGGGAAATAACTCACCGAACGCGATAGTAAATAGACCGTTTGGGGGCCCTAGGGACCACTTTTTCAAGTTAGAGATTTGAAACCTCGTCTATTTGCTTCCTTGGCACTTTTTACATAGGTGTGTAAATTTTCATGTCCGTCCGACCACGTCTACTACCATTTTACCGTGCACATCTGAATTTCAACCACCACCCATTTCACAAATATATATTAGATATATATAGTGAAAAAAATGTGGACGTTAGAAAAGCGTTTTACATAGATCACGTTATATAAGGAAAAAGATAATAACAAGGTGGTTTGAAAAGTTCTCCTGGTATATATAAAAGGACTACCTAAACGGACTAACTCAGTTTCCAAACGTGACCAACAGTACTGCTTGTTCATTCGGGATCTCAGTAGCTGCTGCTTCTTCTTTTCGAGGGGGTCGTGCGGGCAGAGTCCTCAAACACTCATTCCAGCGGGTCCTATCAGAAGGAAACATCTCGAACTGATGTGACTAGATCCCCAAGCGTAACCAGCCAAACTGATGTATATTATCCAACCATCTAGCTCGGGGTCCACCCCTGGATCTCTTGTCGATTGGTTTTGCCTGTAAAATCTGTCAAGTGATTCTATCCTGAGCCATTCTAACCCCATGCCCATAGTAACGGAGCTGTGATCACTCAATTCTGAGAAGTAGCATCTCTATCTAAAGTGATTATCTGATCTCCGAGCTACACATTTTATTGAGTAATATTACTCCAAAAGCCCTTCGGAGGGATCCCATTTCGGTCGCTTGTATTCGTGATCGTATTATTTCTCTCATTACACAAAATTCATGACCCTAGCGTCTAACAATATAGTTAAACAAGTTGGTGACATAGATATTACAAAATGACTCCTGGTCGTCAGCTAACGATACGGACTAACACGGTTTCAAAGACTGTGGACAGTACGACTGGTCCATTCAGGATCTCAGCTTCTCACAAGATAGTTAAACAAACGTGAAGGCATGTATAGAAGGTCAGTCATGAGAAGGATATACCCGAGGTACATGAAACAATATATAAGATATTCTGACTATAAAACAACAAGTCCGCGAAATATATACATATACACCAGGTCCCAACACAAAGGAACCAAATTTCAACTGCCACTAAACCTCATCTCTCATTATTATGAGCAAATGGGCGGTGGATTGGCAGTATCGGTAGAGGGTCGGACGCCATGCTTGCTAGCTTAGTTACGTCCCTTTACAATCTGAGTTCAAATCCCGCCGAG
>OZ024749.1:5564870-5569870 GCA_964016885.1 Eledone cirrhosa
TTCTTGGTAGCTGCGGTGAAAATGAAATACTTTGAAATAAGAAAATGACTTAGAAATATAAGCTTTTGCCGTATTTTGACTTCCAAGTCGAAAAGGATGAGGATTTTTACCCCACTATTATGCTAATTTTCTTTAGTCAAAATACAGCGAAAGCTTCTACTTCTAACTCAATTTCAAACTTCGCTCGCCGTCTTCAACACAACACGCTTACCTTGAAATATATTTTCAATAATTTACCTTTATATCTCACTTCGATAGCATTGATTTGATAGCTGACAGAATGGCTTAATATAGGCTTTCCGTAGCTTCGGTGAAGAAACAAATAAACATATTTTAACTCAAATTGTAAAGGGCAACCGAAAAACAAATCGCAGTCCGATTATAGAAATACATTGAATTAATTTTTATGTCGTACGCTGAAAATATTAACTCTTAACACCTTGTTCCGTATAAAACCGCATAAAGAAGAATCTCAAAATATATATAAAACAGCCCCGCAACTACACCAGAAGATAATCTCTTTACACTAATACTGCAAATTTTCTAAAATATATGTAAAACAGCCCCACAACTACATCAGGGTAGAAGATAATCTCTTTACACTAATACTGCAAATTTATACATTGGTTTGTCTCCGAGTAAAGATAATCTAAACATTTTAATTAACAAACTCTACATAATTCCTGATGTTAAGACATAAGGGAAATCTATGAGAATTTATCACTCAATGGGTTTGTTTAATCACTCTACTGAAAACATCGATCAATACTGTTAATTAGTTGTGATAGCAATTCCTGACCTGTCAATGATGTTTATTATAAATGCCATCTATCATTTAAGCAGTCATAGAAATAATTGTTTCTACGTTTGGTACAAGGCCAGAAATTCACTAGTGCATTACTGGTACTTTATTTTATCGACCCCGTAAGGATAAAAGGCAAAGTTAACCTCGGCGGGATTTGAACTCAGAATGGCAAAGGCCGTAACTCTATGCGTCAAAGCATGGCGTCCGACCCTCTACCGACACTGCCAATCCAATTGGCACTCCTTCATCAGATGACCTTTTGATGGTTGATTTAATCGGTCGTCCTATTTGACATCAACACCGTGGGATGCCTTTAAAAGATGTGACACCTTTTACAAGCCTAGTATTTAGAGACTAGTGACTCACATGACAACACTTGGTTATATATCATGTTTACTTTTTATTTCCAGTTCTGTAAACTACTAAGATAATTGTTTCTACTATTGGCACAAGGCTAGCAATTAACCAGTACATTACTGGTACTTTATTTTATCGACCCCGTAAGGATGAAAGGCAAAGTTAACCTCGGCGGGATTAACTTTGCCTTTCATCCTACTAAGATAATATTAATGAATAAGTGTGTGTCAGTGAGACAGACATTTACAGAACGTCCGAACACAAAATAACCGAACTCCCACTGTCACGGCCTCCGTCTCTCCGGCTCTCCCTATCTCTCACCATCTCTCACCATCTCTCACCATCTCTCACCATTATGAAGAAATGGGCGGCCCACGTGCTGGTCGCACGGCTGCCCCGGCGGACAGGATGGAGAAGGCTTTTCCCGGAGGATGGTGAGAGAAACACGCTGGAAGAACCATTCCAGTTCGTCAGCCTAGTAGTTATGTATCCATTTTGAAGTTATCTTATTCCCTCCCTTTCAGCAGTGTCGGAGACAGTGACGTATCTAGAGGGTGTGCTACCCGAGCTAGTCTTTGGGTATGCTTCTCTTTCCACCCCCGCCACATACTCAAATATATACAACAGACCCAAAAGTGCCGCCTGGGATGGACCACCGCCAACAACTCACCTCAACCCACCCCCAAGCTACGCTAGTGATTAGAGGCCCTGAAATCAGAACCAATGTTCTCATCGCCCCTGTAAAAGAGAAAGAGTTTCTCATACACATGTTTCAGATTATATTTTTTATGTCTGTTAATTTCATATTTGATGTCGGCCTTCACAGGAAGATGGTGCAGTCGGTAGATTGCTGGATTTAAGATTGTAAGGCCGTAAGTTCGATTCATGGACCCGGCGATGCATTCTTTTTGAATAACACATTTTATTTAAGTTTCATTCACTCCACTTAACTGTAATTGAAAGACCAGTCATGTCACACATTGTATTACGCTGAAAATCGCTGAGAAATACGTTGCTGGGTTCAAGATTGTAAGGTCGTGTGTTCGATTCTAGGACCAGGTGTCGCCTTGTGTCCATAAGCAGAACACATTATGTCATGTTGCTTGGGTGGTGGATTGGCTGTATCGGTAGAGAGTCGGACACCATGCTTTGAAGCATAGAGTTACGTTCCTTTATGATCAGAGTTCAAATCCCGCCGAGGTTAACTTTGCCTTTCATCCTTACGGGGTCGATAAAATAAAGTACCAGTAATGTACTGGGTAATTGCTGGCCTTGTGCCAAAAATAGAAACAATTACTTCATGTTGCTTTAGTCCATTAGCTGACAAGAGTTATAATTGTAATTGAAGAATCCTTTTTATATATTGTCTTACACTGAATCTCCCTGAGAACTATATTAAGAGTACATGTGTCTTTGGAATGCTCAACACTTACACATTAATTTAACAAACAGGCAATTCCGTCAGAAACGACGAAGATCCAACATCAACAATATTGTCTGCTATGTCAAGGGGCCCCTAACACTTGAAGGAATAGTCGGAGTGCCACAATTATTGAGCCCCTAATATTGAAGGATAAATCGTTGGAGTGCCATAATTATTGTGCCGCTAAATATTGAAGGAGTTGTCGGAGTGCCACAATTAATGGGCCCCTAAATATTGAAGGAGTTGTCGGAGTGCCACAATTGAACCCCTAAATATTGAAGGAATCGTTGGAGTGCTACAATTGAGCCCCTAAATCTCGAAGGATTCATTGGAGTTCCACAAATTAATGTGTCCCTAAATCTTGAAGGAGTTGTCGGAGTGCCACGATTAATGAGCCCCTAAATATCGAAGGAGACATCGGAGTGCCACAATTACATCTGAAATCAGTAACATCGCCGGATCTGGCAAATGGCTGACCGTAAAAGCAATCGAAAGACCAATGGAAACATTTCCCTTGGTCCAATCTGATAAATGTCAGACAACAGTAATGGAAAAAGGAGTGGACGCCTAGTTTCGTTGATCCGATCTAACAACTGGTAGACAGTAACATAATTTCCGTGATCCCATCAGACAATTGGCAAATAGTATCAGCGGTGGAAAGACCGATGAAAGCAGAGTTTCCTTGTTCCAGTCTGACGTCTGGCCGATAGTAAAAGCAATGGAAGCATAACTTCCTTGATCTCATCAGACAATTGGCAAATAGTATCAGCGGTGGAAAGACCGATGAAAGCAGAGTTTCCTTGTTCCAGTCTGACGTCTGGCCGATAGTAAAAGCAATGGAAGCATAACTTCCTTGATCTCATCAGACAATTGGCAAATAATATCAGCGGTGGAAAGACCGATGAAAGCAGAGTTTCCTTGTTCCAGTCTGACGTCTGGCCGATAGTAAAAGCAATGGAAGCATAACTTCCTTGATCTCATCAGACAATTGGCAAATAGTCTCAGCGGTGGAAAGACCGATGAAAGCACAGTTTCCTTGTTCCAGTCTGACGTCTGGCCGATAGTGAAAGCAATGGAAGCATAATTTCCTTGATCCCATCAGACAATTGGCAAATAATATCAGCGGTGGAAAGACCGATGAAAGCACAGTTTCCTTGCTTCAATCTGACGTCTGGCCGATAATAAAAGCAATGGAAAGACCAATGGAAACAATTTCCTTGGTCCGATCTGACAACTGGCTGACAGTAACAGCAATAGAAAGACGAAGACCAATCAATGTAAAAATAGTTTCTTTTGTTCGATCTGACAATCAGCTTCTTTTTGTTTCATCACACGCAAACACACAGGAAATAGAAAGCGACAAGACCTTATAATATAATATTGACTGCTATACCGTCTATGTTTAAAGTGACAGCCTACTAATTACCTATACAGCTTTAATAGGTGCGTATCTCCTAGTTATTTCCCTTCCTCTACGCTCTTTCCCGGGATTCATATTAATGTCAGCTACAACACTGAACAGCAGCAGATATTACAACACTATAAACGTCCACCGCCGCCGCCACTTAATTAATATCTCAACACCTCCCTATTCTGCTCTGTCACTACTACCCCCCTCTCTTCTCAACCTCTTTATGTCTCTCCTTCACTTTCATTTTCTCTCTCTGTCTCTCTCTCTCTGTCTCTCTCTCTCCTCTCGGTATCTCTCTCTCTCTCTCTCTCTCATCATGCCTTAGTACTTCATTTACACTCTTTTCTCTTCTTTCTTGCACTGATTGTTTTCACTTTCACCTTGCTGGTCTCTCTCTCTCTCTCTCTCCCTACCTCTTCCCCCTCCTATTACTCTCTCTCTCTACCTCTGCCCTCTCTCTCTACGTCTGCCCCCTCCCTTTATTTCTCTCTCTCTCTCTCTCTCTCTCTCTCTTGCTTCCTCTGCCCCTTCCCTCTATTTCTCTCTCTCTCTCTCTCACTCTCTCTTCCTCTGCCCCTCCCTCTATTTCTCTCTCACTCTCTCTCCCTCTGCCCCTCCCTCTATTTCTCTCCCACTCTCTCTTCCTCTGCCCCTCCCTCTATTTCTCTCTCACTCTCTCTTCCTCTGCCCCCTCCCTCTATTTCTCTCTCACTCTCTCTACCCCTGTCCCTCCCTGTATCTCTCTCTCTTTCTCTCTCTCTACCCCTTCCGCCACACTAAAATTTAAACATAAAATATTCAAAGTAACAATACATTCGTCACCTTTTGTTTATATATTTGTGAAATTTGATTTTATAAGATGGCAGAAGAGATTATTGTCATCATCTTCACAAACATCATCGATTTGGCGTCCGCTTTCCACCCTGGCATGGGTTAAACAGGCTATCATGGGTTCGTAACCTGGCAGATCGGTCAGCCTCTCACACATAGGCTCGGACACCCTT
>OZ024749.1:5574870-5577766 GCA_964016885.1 Eledone cirrhosa
TGAAGATATATAAAATATGGATTAATAAATAATGATTAAAAGTTTAATAATACATAGACTATCATTAAAAGGAAACTATATATATCAGAATAATTAAATAAGAAGTAAATATAACCATTCATTAAATGAAATAACATTTATGGAGAGTAAATATAACCACAGTTGGATTCTAAGAAATAAATGAAAATTAAAAAATAACAAAGTTTTCACAAAAAGTGAATTTCTAAATTTTAAATTAATCTAGATAATAAATGAACAAAATATATTATATATATTGATGTGGATACATGCATGTTATTATATTTTAATACATATTTAATAATTATTTAATTAGGCTTTAAAGATAAATTATTTTAAAGTTGTAGTATAATATTAATAGAATATCTTAACTTATAATTAAAAAAATTATAATAATCTAGAATGCGCTAAATTAAATTAATTTAAACATATAAATGTGTAATTAACTTAAATATTTGATTGCTATAGAAAGTAATCTATAGCTAATAATCTGGATACAATATAAACCCATAATTAACTAAAGCGTAATCCAATACAAGCGATATTCACTAATATATGTGAACAAATGTTTGATTTCTAATTTTGTCTCGCATTTGAATACAACGGTTTTTTATTCTCCCTTCTATTTTATCCTTTCCTTTTCCTCTTATTCGTTTTTCTTTATTCCCCTTCTTTTTTCTTTTTTCTTTTTTCTCCCTACATCTTCCCTTTCTTTTGTTTTTATTCCCTTTTTTTCTCTTACACCTTTTTTCTTCTTTTATTTATTTATTTATATATTTATTGGTTTATTCTCGCGTTTTCCTTTTCTTTGCATACTCCTTCTATATTTCTACTTTGCTCTACTTCTCTAAGTTTATTATATGGATGGCAGTATCGGTAGAGGATCTGACGCCTTGCTTTGCAGCAAAGAGTTACGGCCCTTGTCATTCTGAGTTCCAATCCCGTCGAGGTTAACTTTGCCTTTCATCCTTACAGGGTCGATAAAAGAAAGTACAAGTAATACACTGGTATAATTGCTGGCCTTGTGCCAAAAGTAGAAACAATTATTTGTGGTATAAAAACTTTGAGTGTTGGTGAAATAAATCACTGCCACTATTGGAATTGTATAATCAAAGCCCTAGCGGTATGTCACATATCAAATCATATATTTTGTCTGATGAAACTGTACTTAACCACCAGTGTACCTTTGAAATATGTATAATAAAATATATATGTTGATTGTGAGAATATTTTTCATTTATTAATATTTTGAATAATATAAAATACGCCAGAAAAATCTACTTCTATTGTAAAATTGTATTCGTTGAATAATCAACGAACCATATTAATTTTTGGTTATATATATATATATATATAATATATATATAAATATATATATATAAATATATATATATAGATATATATATATAAATATATATATATCAATAAATATATATATATATATATATATATATATATATATATATATATCAATATATATATATATATATATATATATATCAATATATATATATATATATATATATATATATCAATATATATATATATATATATATCAATATATATATATATATATATATATATATATATATATATATATATATATATATATATAAATATATATATATATATAAATATATATAAATATATATATAAATATAAATATATATATAAATATATATATATATAAATATATATATATATAAATATATATATATATCAATATATATATATATATATATATATATATCAATATATATATATATAAATATATATATATCAATATATATATATATATATATATATATATATATAAATATATATATATATATATATATATATATATCAATATATATATAAATATGTATATATATAAATAAATATGTATATATATAAATAAATATGTATATATATAAATATATATAAATATATATAAATATATATATATATTTAAATAAATAAATATATACAATTATAACTAACAATTAGTTTTATCGCTCTACTTGGCTGAACATTTTGTTTATAATACATAATAATTGTTTATACTTTTGGCACAAGGACAGCAATTATCCAGTGCATTACTGGTACTTTATTCTATCGACCTGTAAGGATGAAAGGCAAAGTTAACCCCGGCGGGATTCGAACTGAGTTCATAAAGGGGCGTAACTATATATTGCAAAGCATGGCGTCCGACCCTCTACCGATTCTGCCAATCCATCGCCCTAATAATATATATATATATATAACAACATAATTAACAACACAAAGCCTTGCCTTGTGCCTCTATAAGAATCCATTATATATATATATATATATATATATATATATATATATATATATATATATATATATATATATATATATATATATATATATATATATATATATATATATATATATATATATATATATATTACTTGAGGGCGACCGGCAAAAGTGGAAGATGGAAGATGATGGATGGCGGTCGTCCTCCGGTTTTTGATTTTCAGCCCCATGGATTTTATCTTTTACATTCAATTATTATATTTCGAATACCTGATGATATCACCGGATTTATACGGAACCCGATCATTGAAATGATCATAGTATAATAAACCTTTCAAGGATTTACACAAGTCCAGCCTCCTGTCATTTCATTATAATATTTAACTACGTAATAACACCACCAACTACAAAAACAAAGACGGTTGAATTACTTTACGTTGAGTACTCTCCATATTATTACATTAAGATTGACCTTACAGAATTGACCAGCTCTATCCAGTGGTGAACCTCAAAACTGAATATATATATAGAGAGAGATTTTGAGTATATGTTGGTTGTATACCAACACTGACCAATGAGAGGAGAGGAGACCCTTTGACACTGAAATTCGTTT
>OZ024749.1:5577966-5590466 GCA_964016885.1 Eledone cirrhosa
CTAAAAACAAAAATGCAATCTATATGAAAGTGAGGCTGGAAAAGAAAGAAGGAAAGGAAGAAATAAAATAAAAACACACATGCAAACACAGTAACACACACACACAATTATATACATACATATATATATATACATACATATACACATATATATGTGTATATAATACATACACATACATACACACATAAATATCAACATATCCATACACACAACATACATATATACAACCACACACACATATATACACATATATATATATAGAAATATAAATATATATATACTCTTTACCTGTTTCCGCCATCGGCTGACAATAATATACATACACATACATAGCCATACACACATACATATACATACATACACACAATCATACGTATACACACACGTACATACATACACATACATAAATGCATACATATGCATGCACAAATTAGAAAAAATATACACACACCTCTACATATTCACACACGCAAATAAATATAAGAAAAAATATATATAAAATAAAAGAAAATAAAGACTATTATAAAGTTGACAGCGATAGAGGCAACAAATAAATGAACAAACACACGTGGTAAGCAATACACAATTGAACGTATACATACATACGTAAAAATAAATACATACACACACTCTCACACATAAATATACATATACAAATACATAACACATACATACGCATACACAAATACATACACACACACACACACACATATATACACACACATATACATACACATATATTTTAATTTTCCGCATCAAATTTTTCATATACTTCGTACGAGCATTTATGTAGTTTGCACTAGAATTTTTGTATCGTAGCGGCACCCTTAGAGATAGTATTAGTATTCTTTTTCGGGATTCTGATTTATGATTTCGTATTAGTTTATTTTTTGCACTGTGTGGTTGCTGGCCTTGTGCCTAGGGTAGAAACCTTTATTTCGTATTGGTCTCGGGACTCTGAATTATTATTTCGTGGTAGTTTCTTTAGTATTTTGGCCCCCCACTTGTTGGCCCGTCACCGTAAGATATACTCGGTTGATTACTAATACGTCTTAAAAGGGTCTCATTATAATTCCGTCCCACCTAGTAAACCTTTCTTTAGTCTAGCAGTACCAGTGAGAGACTTGATAGCTGTCCTTAGGTTATAGTAACCAGAAATTGTTTTTTTTATAATTGTTTTTTTAACATTCTCGGTATTTTTCTATATATATACCCCATATTGTTTTACTGATTGTTCCGACTTCCTCCCCATCCCCTCCCTAGTATACTTACTTGACCTGCTGCCCAGCTGTAGTTGGCACTATCAACGCACGACTGGGTTTCCTCCACCCCCTTCTCCCTCTTTCTTCTACTGGCAGGTTCAGCTACCCCTTCCCACCACAAATTGCCATGATAGAATCATGTGTCTCAACAACAAACTTTTGACCAATCCTTGTGACAATCACTTTTACCATATATGGAATTACCCCCTGAGAAGCTCGGCTATTCATATACCAGGATAAACATCTTCATTTAGTCCAGAATTAGCCGTCGAAACGGCTTGAGGTCAGCCGTCGGGGTCCTACTCGTTCCTATATATATATATATATATATATATATATAAACACTTAGAATATTTAATACTGCCGGCACTAGTATCGAGCACCTTTGGCATACGCTACTTGGCAAATAATTATATGTATCACCTATCCTCCCTTTTTTTCTCTCTCTCGATACGTAAATACTGTATATATATATATATATATTATATATATATATATATATATATATAATATATAAGAACAAAAGATGGTTAAAAGAGTTCCATGTATTTTATTATGCGCATTTCAAAAACAAATATCATCATGCAATAATATTTGTGTTTTCATCAGATAAAACAGGAAGACATGCTATGAAGGTTAAAAAACACTTGTGGATAGTGCAGTTTTAAATCAACATATCCACAAGTGTTTTTTAACCTTCATATCATGTCTACCTGTTTTATCTGATGAAAACACAAATATTATTGCATGATGATATTTGTTTTTGAAATGCGCATAATAAAATACATGGAACTCTTTTAACCATCTTTTGTTCTTATATATTATATATACTCCAGTCCTACAAATTGTAGAGTGCTACTTATCCGATATCTGCATTGCTTTATTGTACTACAATAAAACTCACCTCCTACATATATATATATATATATATATATATATATATATATATATATATATATATATATATATATATATATAAGAAAGTGAGGTTTTTTTTACAAAATGAAAAATAACCGAGGTGTGTATATATATGTATATATATATATACCCCACTCTCAAAGTGTGAACCTAATAAACTACCATTTATACTGCCTCTATGTTTTTTGTTCCTGTCTAATATTTAACCATATATATATATATATATATATATATATATATATATATATATATATATATATATATAATGGCTTCTTATATAGGCATAAGCCCAGCAATTTTGTGTAGAGGGGAAAGTCGATTAAATCGACCCCAGTGCGTGACTGGTACTTTATTTTATCAACTCCGTAAGGATGAAAGGCAAAGTTAACCCCGGCGGGATTTGAACTCAGATCATAAAGGGCCATAACTCTATGCCGTAAAGCATGGTGTCCGACGCTCTAACGATTCTGCCAATTTACTGAGTATAATCGGAGTTGCAGCTGCACTATAGCAGATGTCAATCGAATAACAAGAGGCAGTCACGAAACACTCAATGAGTAAGGAATTGATAAATTTCTACCCAGAATGACCACAAAAAGTTGAGGATTAGTGACACCAAGAATAAAGTGACCAGAAGCATGATGTCACAATAATTGTTTCTACTTTTGGCACAAGGCCAGCAATTATCCCAGTGTATTACTGGTACTTTATTTTATCGACCCCGTAAGGAAGAAAAGCAAAGTTAACCTTGGTGGGATTTGAATTCAGACTATAAACGGTCGTAACTCATTGCTGCAAAGCATGGCGTCCGAACCTCTACCGATACTGTCAATCCACCACCCGTGATGTCACAATAATTGTTTCTACTTTAGGCACAAGGCCAGCAATTACCCAGTGCATTACTGGTACTTTATTTTATCGACCTCCGTAAGGATGAAAGGCAAAGTCAACCTCGGCGGGATTTGAACTCAGATCGTAAAGGAGCGTAACTATGCTGGAAAGCATGGCGTCCGACCCTCTACCGATACTGCCAATCCACCGCCTCACAATAATACAACATCGATATATACAAACAGGTCGACCACTAACCTGGACCATCATAAACAGCGGTCAAGAGAGGCCACGCACCGTTCCTCTCCGACAGATAACTTAATAAGTATACAGATATATTAGACCACTGTCGATTCTGATAACGAATGTTCCAGTTGATTCCATCAATGGAACAGCCTGCAAGTGAAATTAACATGCGAGTGTCTGAGCATTCCAACCCCCACCCCCTTGACATAGTTGCCAGGGAGAATCTGTGTGACCCATTGCGTGACTGACAAGGCCGGTCCTTTGAAATACATGCACAACAAATTTTTGTCAACTGAGTAGCCTGGAGCAATACTAAATAAAACGTTTTAATCAGAGGTTCTCAAAGTGAGTACTACCGCCCCCTGGGGACGTTGAGAAGGTCCAGGGGGCGATGGGACCTAAGGGAGCGGGGGTGGCAAAGATGATATAATAATCTAAACTATAATAAAGTAAGGAGCACGGGACTGCGTACGGTTTATAATTTGTTATCCCATTAGTAAAATAAGTTGGATTACTTTGAATAAATAATGAATGAATATTACATAATTTATCTACTAAATTTCCTGGCTGTTGATTAAATATATTTTGTTTATTTAAAGATTCACGTCTTTAACATTTCTGAAATGTCAACACTTCCGGTTGGACATCGCTTAAATAAACATACTAATTCTCTGTCTCTAATTTTCTCCTAATGCAGTTTATATATAATATCGTCTTTTTTAATGTATCATGGATTACGTTACTGACTACATAAGACAGTGTAACACAGTTTTCGTTCAATTTCTATGTATTATATATTGTCAATTACGATTTTATTTGATGTATCATATCTACATGTTTATATTTTCAATACACACACTACACATGCTAGTAGAAAACCACCCGAAGGGTGGGATTTCTGCTAGTATATTAAATATCAAATGATACATATTATATATAAATATAGTAAAATAAAACATATATAACATTTATTTATACATAGTATATATTATGTTACTTTATATATATATTAACGATTTTATTTATATCTTACTTACAATTTGTGTGCAGGCAGAGCTGTCAGGAAATAGGGTTCGGAGAGCTGAGGGTATTATGTGATCGTGAGGGAGGGCAGTAGCCCTAAAGGTTTGACAACCTCCTGTTTTGATCAAGGACAAAATGTGTCGCCACAGAATGAAACACAAAGCCAAACGATCATGAAACGAACAGACTAACTACTAAGCTACATGTGTTCACATGTAGATAATTACGAGGGAAATACTGAGTTAGTTAAACGATCATGAAACGAACATCCTAACTACTAAGCTACACGTGTTCACATGTAGATAATTACGAGGGAAATACTGAGTTAGTTAAACGATCATGAAACGAACATCCTAACTACTAAGCTACATGTGTTCACATGTAGATAATTACGAGGGAAATACTGAGTTAGTTAAACGATCATGAAACGAACAGACTAACTACTAAGCTACATGTGTTCACATGTAGATAATTACGAGGGAAATACTGAGTTAGTTAAACGATCATGAAACGAACATCTTAACTACTAAGCTACATGTGTTCACATGTAGATAATTACGAGGGAAATACTGAGTTAGTTAAACGATCATGAAACGAACAGACTAACTACTAAGCTACACGTGTTCACATGTAGATAATTACGAAGGAAATACTGAGTTAGTTAAACGATCATGAAACGAACAGACTAACTACTAAGCTACATGTGTTCACATGTAAATAATTACGAGGGAAATACTGAGTTAGTTAAACGATCGTGAAACGAACAGACTAACTACTAAGCTACACGTGTTCACATGTAGATAATTACGAGGGAAATACTGAGTTAGTTAAACGATCGTGAAACGAACATCCTAACTACTAAGCTACATGTGTTCACATGTAGATAATTACGAGAGAAATACTGAGTTAGTTTGGAAATACGTATATTTTGTCAACCTATGTTTGACATTTTATCAGAAATAGCAAAGAAATTTCATTACTTTTTCTCTTGTAACAACATTTCATGATGAATATTGAAGTTTGAACAGCTGACGGCTATTGCGGTTTTTGTATGAAGTGTTTTTAGAATAATATCAGTCACATGAATACGTGAGAAACGCTGAGACATGCGTAGAAATATATTCATGCAGGATGGACATATATGTATGTGGACTGGTGTGTATGTATATATGTATGTGGACTGATGTGTATGTATATATGTATGTGGACTGGTGTGTATGTATATATGTATATGGACTGGTGTGTATGTATATATGTATGTGGACTGGTGTGTATGTATATATGTATGTGGACTGGTGTGTATGTATATATGTATGTGGACTGATGTGTATGTATATATGTATGTGGACTGATGTGTATGTATATATGTATGTGGACTGATGTGTGTGCATGTGGACAGATATATATGTATATATGTAGACTGATGTGTATGCATGTATGTAGACTGGTGTGTATGTATATATGTATGTGGACTGATGTGTATGCATGTATGTAGACTGGTGTGTATGTATATATGTATGTGGACTGATGTGTATGCATGTATGTATGTGGACTGATGTGTGTGCATGTGGACAGATATATATATATGTATATATGTAGACTGATGTGTATGCATGTATGTAGACTGGTGTGTATGTATATATGTATGTGGACTGATGTGTATGTATATATGTATGTGGACTGGTGTGTATGTATATATGTATGTGGACTGGTGTGTATGTATATATGTATGTAGACTGGTGTGTATGTATATATGTATGTGGACTGATGTGTATGCATGTATGTAGACTGGTGTGTATGTATATATGTATGTGGACTGATGTGTATGCATGTATGTATGTGGACTGATGTGTGTGCATGTGGACAGATATATATATATGTATGTATGTAGACTGATGTGTGTGTATGTATGTATGTATGTATGTATGTAGACTGATGTGTATGTATGTATGTAGACTGATGTGTGTGTATGTATGTAGACTGATGTGTGTGTATGTATGTATGTGGATTGATGTGTATGTATGTATGTGGATTGATGTGTATGTATGTATGTGGACTGATGTGTATGCATGTATGTATATTGACTGATGTGTATGTATACATGTATGTGGACTGATGTGTATGCATGTAATTATGTATGTATACAGATGTGTATGTATACAAGTATGTCATCAGTTTATATCTGATTACCTTGTAACGTGTGTGTGTGTGTGTGTGTGTGTGTGTGTGTGTGTGTGTGTGTGTGTGTGTGTGTGTGTGTGTGTGTGTGTGTGTGTGTGTGTAAATATATATATGTATATATGTCTGTTTATAAAAATATATATATGTATATATATGTATGTCTGTATGTATATATGCATGTATGTATATAGGTATGTGTATTATATATATAAATATGCTTATATATGTGTGTGTATGTGTATTATATATATATGTGTGTATTTATGTATATATATATATATATATGTGTGTGTGTGTGTGTGATTTTTTTACGTTGGAAGATGCTAAGTAAATATAAAAACTTTAAAATTTTCATTACTATATTATTAATAATTTTCAAATAATTTTGAAAATAATCAAGAATTTGGAGCATCGTTCTAAGATAATTGACTTTCTCATAATTAAGCTAGAGTTTGGAGAAAATCAAAATTATGTTTATGTACATATATATATCTGGGTATATATGTATATATATATATATATTAATGTCTGGTTTCTTTACTACACATATGTAAGTTGATTTTGTTCATGATAGATAAGTTTTAGATAAATATAAACTTGCCAACCCTTTAGTTACCATATTTGTAAGGAAAGACATTGCTTGTAATTTTCAAAATTACGACGTTTTTTCGACATGCTGGCGCGTGTCCTACGCGCACAGTCACACTTTAAAATATACACACTCACAGACATACATTCACATAAACATACACAATTACACAAACACACAGTCATAAAAATACACAGATTTACCCAAACACACATACATACACTCAAATACAGCGTAGCAATTGGAAAACGCCAGTCACTGTTTTGCTATAGGTTTTTCAGCATCCCCTACTTACTTTTACACACATATATTCACACAAACACACACATTATATGACGGACGGAAACTGATCAATTTTATATATAGATAATCAAGAATTTGGAGCCAGTTTCGAATAAAATTAATTTTCACGTTATTGAGCTGCTATTTGAAATATAACTTAAACTTATGAAAGGTTTCCTATAAAATTATGATTGAAGTTGTTATATTCGAGTATGATCATTCTGCCAGTATCGCCAATAAATAAACACTTACACCACATGATTTTTAATTTTTCACTTTATTTCTATTACTAGTTACTGCTTATTTCGTCAAAGTTCTTTTGTCACACATGATGTGACCTCCTCAATGAATATCTGGTCTATTTTGTATCTCATCTTAATCTGTTAATCCATCTTGTATTTTGTTTGAAGATTTTTTTAGGCAAATAAATTTAAGCACTTTAAAATAAATAATTTTGTATCATAAAACCAAAAGGTGGTTTGGGGCAGTTTAGCATGAAATAAGTTAATTCAGTGGGTCAATATCTTACTCATTAACCACCACTTCCCCACCTCTTCTACAATACACGACATTAACAATAAAACAAACACTTTCACTGCCAACAGTCCATGATATTCAGAGCATGATCTATCTGTCTAGACCAGTGATTCTCAACCAGTGTGCCGCGTCACACTGGTATGCCACGAGATCTTCCTAAGTGTGCCGCGAAATTTTATTTTCGCCATGTTTTTATTTTGTAAAATTCAAATATTTTTCATATATATTTAGCCAGGTATACCGCTATGTTTTCATGTATTCCAGGGTGTGCCCTTGGCAAAAAAAGGTTGAGAACCATTGGACTAGACCGTCTGGTTAAGAAGGGCAAATGTCTACTGTATTAGAATTATCATGAACACTTTTCGTTATCAAGGTTAACTTTGCCTTTCATCCTTACGGGATCGATAAAATAAAGTACCAGTAATACACTGGAATAATTGCTGGCCTTGTGCCTAAAGTAGAAACAGTTATTATCAATATCTGATTTTGGCACAAGGTCAGCAATGTGAGTGATGTAGAACATTGAATAAGTTGATCCCAGTATTTGACTAGGATTTATAGGACCTGGAAAAATTAAAGCAAATTTGAACTTGATGGGATTTGAACTCAAAATATGAAATGCCAAAAAAAATAACTTGAGGCATATCTCCTGATGTTCTATCAATTTTGTTATACCAATACCCAGAAATATAAACAGTTTATTTTTCACCATTACCCAGAAATATAAACAGTTTATTTTTCACCATTTTCTATCATACAACATGAGGCAATTTCAAGCAGTTTCAGGCAGTTTGTTATACAGTAGTTTATGGTCGACTTACAATGACCAAACCTTTTTTTTTTTGGTAGAAATAATTAAAATATTTATTTAGATAACTTATCAAAAGATGAACAATTTATAGCCTGAGAAAGAAGCAAATTTGAAAAGCTGGAAAAAAGGAAAAAAGAAAAACCACAAAGCATTCGATCCGAGGTTCTAAAGACTGTCAAGTCAGCAGTTAGCAGGGTAGCTTTAATATAAACGACGTTGTATCATAGCAGCAAGGAAGGTTCCAATGGTTTCGTTCCAATGGTATAACATTCCCCAGCTGATTTGTCAAACAACTTGGAAATAGTTTGTGTTTTAAGTAGAGTAGGTAGAAATTATCAATGATCGATTGTAATGGCTGTTGATTCTAGTCGTGTCTATTGTCTTATTCGGATACAGTCAGACAAGCTATTTCCTCCGTACGTCTCATACTTGATGACAATAATAACTTAAGCTTTGCATTTAAACAAAGAAAGAGGGGGGAGGAGGGGGAAAACACAAACAAAATACAGACGAACATAACAACAACAACAGCAGATAAACCATTTGTTAGAAAATTATTTTTTTTTAAAATCAAAATTTATGTGAGCAAAAGTCACAAAAGCCTAAAGTTTAGTTTTCTATACATCAACTTATATTTAGAGCTAAAATTTAACATATATGTGTGTGTGTGTGTGTGGTATGTTTGCATGTATATATATATATATATATATATATATACACACACACACATATATATATATACATATATATATACACACACACATATATATATACACACACACATATATATATACATATACACACACACATATATATATACATATATATATACACACACACGCATATTACATATATATGTATATATTCATATATATACAATATATATGTTATATATACAATATATGTTATGTATACATTATGATATATATAAATATATATACATATATATATATTATCTATGTATAACAATATGTAAGTATAATATACATAATTTATATATATATATATCATAACATATATAATATATAATATATATATATACTTACACATGAAAACATACATACACACACACATTTGTGTGAAGAGAGAGAGAGAGACAGACGAGGAGAGAGAGAGTGAGAGAGAGAGACAGACACGAGGAGAGAGAGAGAGAGAGACACGAGGAGAGAGAGAGAGAGAGAGAGAGATGCCAATTCAGGAATATTATCTTCTGTGTTTTAAATATTTATTTTACTGTAGTTGCCTTCAATTCGACATCAAGATAAATCATTTAGTAATCACATCATAAAGGGGTGTGTATGGCAGTGTGTGTGTGTGTGTGTGTGTGTGTGTGTGTGTGTGTGTGTGTGTGTGTGTGTGTGTGTGTGTGTGTGTGTGTGTGTGTGTGTGTGTGTGTGTGTGTGTGTGTGTGTGTGTGTGTGAGTGTATATGTGTCTGTCTGTGTGAGTCTATATAAGTGCGTCTGCAGGTTTGTGAAGGTTTGTGTGTGTGAGAGTGTGTAAGTGTGTGTGTGTATATGTGAGAGAGAGAGAGTGTGAGTGTGAGTGAGTGTGAGTGAGTGTCAGTGTGTATATGGCTTAGTGGTTAGTGACATTATCTCTCAATTGCAACGACATAGATTCGGTCCCCAATACTCCATTGAGTCTTTGGAGAAGACAGAGTGTTTCATGTTGTTGTATTTCACTCACAGTTGTACCTGTAGTTACAAAGGTCAGTCTTGTGACATGCCGTGCCAAGCTGATTCTCCCCGAGAATTACATTAATGGTATACCTGCCTGTGCAGTTCTCAGCCACACGCAAATTACTTTCATGAGCAGCTGACAGTTGCATCAACAAACAATTACTATAATCATTAACTCATAGAATTCCAATAATATATATATATATATATTTCGTTTCTGAATTTGTTTAGCAAGATTCTTTATCTGAAAACGTGTGTTGAAACCGATATTGTTATGTTTTGAGAGGGTCATGTTACCAATAAGAAACACACGCACCAGTTGCTTTCACTCCAATTTATTATAAATTAAATTATAAATTTGAAAAATTTATAAATTTCCGGTTGGTTGATTCCACAACCGGACGGTTGTTCATATATTGTTAAACCTCCCAAAGTATAACAAAATAGATTTCAACACACGTTTTCACATAAAGAATCTTGCTAAACAAATTTAGAAACGATATATATATATATACAAAGGATCGATCGACTTTCGTCAAATCGGACCAAAGAAACAATGTTTCCGTTGGTCTTTCCAGTTGCTAATACTACCTATTGGTCGCAACTCCAGGTAGAAGGAGCAACGTGAAATAAAGTATCTTGCTCAAGGACATAACGCATTTGCCTGGTCCAGGTATCGAACTCACAACCTCAAGATTGTGAATCTAATTCTCTAACCACTCAGCCACACGCCTTCACACACTATATCTATATATATATATATATATATAACAAAGGAAGTGTGGTAAGGAACCATATGACCATAACGCACCAGAGTACTCAATACTTAGGGTAGTAGAGTGGGTAATAGGAAAATGTTTAACCCCGACGGCAGAGCTCAAACCGTTTCGATGGCTATTTCTGGACTCAGAAATAGCCGTCGAAACGGCTTGAGCTCTGCCGTCGGGGTTAAACATTTTCCTATATATATATATATATATATATATATATATATATAGTAATAATAATAAATTTGAAGACTAAAATCCAAAGGAGATCCGTTAAGGGTGAAAGCAGCGACTCTTTGCTTAAACTTTAATCTGTTATTTTAATATATAATATATATATATATATTATATATATATATATATATATATATATATATATATATATATATATCTTCAACATCTGGTCAAGCTTGCTCGGACATTCATGAAACTAGGATGCCATCCATCACGAACAAGCATCAGTATTGGGAGGTCATTAGGGGAACATCCTGTGTCTCTACATAGTTGGTCAACGTAAATCTAGGTGCCCAAATTAAAAGATTACTAACAAGCTCCTGCTTTGGTCACCAGCAGTGTCCGGCAAATCGCATTATTCCTTCCCACAATATTACAGATATATCAATGATGGGGCTACAGATCAGTTCTTTCATAGGATGCAGTGTCCATGAGACATTAAGTACAGCCTTCAGCATCTCTGCATACTTTCCATCATGCTTGGATTTTTTGTTTTTTGGTCAGTGTCCAAGCATCAAGACCGATTCTACAGTGGCACGGAAGAAGCTGTTTAAGGTTGTCTGGAAGATCAGATATTTCCAGGTTATGCCCATCTTGTTAAGGGTGGTCCATACATTAGCTTTACTGATCTTATCCTTTTCAGTAGAATTGATTCCACTACCAAGATATGTAAAGTTGTCAACAGATTTGATAGACTCTCCAGCCAATGTTCCAATAGAGCCTCACTGGTTGAAGCCAATGAACTCAATGTGTTCTCGAAGAGTCCAATGTCATTTGCTGCTTTCTCAAGACGATGAAGCAAGGGCTGTACATTTGACAACTTGTCAGCAGATCGTCTACATAATCGACATCAGTCAATCTTTTCTCAGGATGACGTTTCGATAAACTTGGAGACAAGGCAAAGTTCACGTCTTTATGTTTATCAAGAGATGTTCGCAGGTCGTAGTCCAGGATAATAAGAAATAGAATGGGGGCTAATATATCACTCTGAAGAACTCCTGCCAAGTGTCTCCATCAGAGGATCTCACCAGAGACTTAGTATTTCTGTACAACATCATAATAGCATTTACTGTTTCAGTGGGAATGACATATGCAAGAAGGATCCTTTCCATTTTTCCTCTGCTTATTGAATCGAAAG
>OZ024749.1:5595466-5607966 GCA_964016885.1 Eledone cirrhosa
GAAATCCATAAACATGGTCTATTGCCCTGTAAACTAGTGGGACTTATAACTCATTGATACAACTTTACACCAATCGAAATAATTTTCCTGAAATATTTTTTTTTAACAATCAACAAATATAAATTAAAAAATAATACAAAAAAGAAGAAAATTTGATTTTTTTTTTTCTAGAAATGTGAAAAAACTAACTTAACATCCTGTAATGTCAAAAACACATTGGTTCGTTGATTCAAATCATCATGATCATCCTCATTTAACCCTTTAGCATTTAAACCAGCCATATCTAGCCAGAATACTTTCACCTGTTTCTGTTGAAACCAGCTGTAACTGACCACTCATACTGATGCTAAGGTATTGTTTTCAAAATAAGTCTTATCAAAATCTCATAGATTTGATATTGCGTGAGATAATTATGTGAGATAAAGCTTTTACCATGAAAATATAAAGTATATATAGAGTAATGTAAATGCTAAAAGGTTAAAGTCCATTTTTCCCTAGATTGGACGGGTTGTCACATACAAATTCAGTACTAAGATTTAATGTCATTCCTGCACTCTAGAGTGTTTACTGTGGGTATTTAATAATGGTACCAGTGCCAAAGAGGTAGACATGTCTTTGACACAAATGTTTATAATATTTTTTACTAGTCAGCAGATTGTATTAAAAAGTTGCAGTATTAGACTAAAAAAGTTAATTTTTAATGTGATCCACTCGTAGTATGTTTTACATTTTCTAGAATATCATGCTAATGTGACCTTGTGGTTTATTAATTGAAATGTTTATAGCATCATTACTAGAGAGCAGATTGTTATCAAAATTTGCAGTGTTTGAGTAAACAAATTAATGGTTGCTTGATGCAATCATAATGATGTTGTGTACCATTCAAGATTTGTTAATGAAGTTTCTTGTAGTACAGCACATTGACTTAATTCAAATGTTTAAACCTTTAGCATTTACATTACATTTACTATTGTATTTTCACAGTAAACACTTTATTTCATATAATTATCTGGTAAAGACTTTATCTCACATAATATCAAATCTACGAGATTTGATTATTCATTTTGAGAACAATACCTTAACATAAGTATGAACGGCCAGATATGGCCGGTTTGAACAGAAACAGGTAAGAGAATTCTGGTCGGAAACAGCCTGTTTAAATGTTGAAGAGTTAAAACATCTTCAATAGTGGTCAAATTGTTTTTAAAAATTTGCAGTATTAAAATAAAGACTTCAATTGCATCGCTTTAAAAAATGATGCAATTTAAGTGCAAAATTGTAATTTAAAATAATATCAGGCTAATGTGGCTTCATATAGTACAGGATGCTAAGGGTTAAAAGCAAAAACAAAAAAAATCACTACAATACCTCCGCAAATGTTTTCTCTTTGGCTCCTCGCTTAGATCTGATTTCCTTGGCTATACGTGCATTCTGCAAGTGAAAATATATAAAAATTAAATCTATATATAAATTTGAGTGACTTCGTCCATCACACAATGTGTGTGTATGTGAATGTATGTGTGAGTAAAAGAAAGGAAGGGCATGGTGAAAAAACTATAGCAAAACAGCAGCTGGCATTTCATTACACTGTGAGTGTGTATGTGTATTTGTGTAAATGTATGTGCGTTTATGTTTATGTAAATGTATCTGCGTTTATGATTGTGTAAATGTATGTGCGTTTATGTTTTTGTACATCTATCGTTATTTTGACAAACTGGGTGGTGGATTGGCAGTATCGGTAGAGAATTGGACACCATGCTTTGAAGCATAGAGTTACATCCCTTTATGAGCTAAGTTCAAGTTGATTTGATCCATGGATCAGCCGACCCATGAAATTAACATACAAGAAGTTAAGCATTTCACAGATTCATGTTCCCTTAACATAGTTCTCATTAAGATTCTGTATGACATAGTTTGTGACAAGGCTGAACCTTTGGATTACAAATACAACTCAAAGTTTTCCCAGCTGAGTGGACTAGAGCAACATGAAATAAACTGTCTTACAGATGCTATGTGTCAGAGACAACTTCATTCAGGAAGAACAATCTGAAGTATTTTACCGAAGAACACAATGATCCACATAGTGTAGGTATCAAACCTACAAACTTATGCACATGAATCCAACACACTAACCAATACGCAATATATCTGATATTCATAACCATAAGTAAATGTAAAGATGTTGAAAAGAAAATAGTTTCCCCGTTATATTATGTACAAATAACGAATGTTAAACATTTCAAAGAAAATAGCTACTTTTTTCTTCTTACTTTCATGCTGCTATTGTAAAACTTTAGCAATCTCAGTAGATTTCTTTCATAAAACTGATTATAACATGTTAAAATACATTTATTATATAATATATTAGATAGATATTATTACACTCCTATATATATATATATGATGATGATATATATATATGATGGTGATGATGATATATATAAGCTGCTTGCCATAATGCGGAAAAAGTGTTGTACTTGTATATTACATTTACATCATATAATTTTATCATACCTGAAATAAAATCCTTAGGTGTTTATATTAAACACATCCATACACAAACACAGAGATAAATGTTTGCTCTATAGGTCTGTGTACCTGAATACAGTAAACATGCACTAAATAAAGGACTCATATAATGTTTGTAGAGTCAAAAACCGGTTTATGACCTACAATGAGTGTTTATGCTAAAGTTCTTCAGATATTTCTTCTTCATATTGGCAGTATCGGTTAAGGCGGTGGATTGGCAGTATCGGTAGAGGGTCGGACATGCTTTCCAGCGTAGTTTCGTCCCTTTACGATCGTAGTTCAAATCCCGCCAAAGTTAACTTTGCCTTTCATCCTTACGGGGTCGATAAAATAAAAGTACCAGTAATGTACTGGGTAATTGCTGTGCCAAAATTGTACCAAAAGCAGAAACAATTATTTCTTCTTTATATTCACCCACTTATTCCTGAGAGGGTCGAGGGGGGCAGAGTCCTAAAACACTCCCTCCAGCAATTCTTGTCCGAAGCAACACTGTCCGACTGATCCAGCTAGATCCCCAAACATGACCAGCCAAGCTCATGAATGTTATCCAACCATTTTGTTCGAGGTCTACCCCTGGATCTCTTGCCGGTTGGTTTTGCACCTAAATTCAGTCCAGTGATTCTTTTCCGAGACATTCTAACCACATGTCCATAGTATGAAAGCTAAGATCTCTCAATTAGAAGAAGTAGCAGCTCTACCTGGTGCCCCTCTCTGATCTCCCAGCTATATATCTGTCCAGTGATTCTTTCCTGAGACATTCTAACCACATGTCTATAATATGAGAGCTGTGATCTCTCAATTAGAAGAAGTAGCAGCTCTACCTGGAGTGACTCACCAGTGATTCTTTTCTGAGACATTCCAACCACATGTCCATAGTATCAGAGCTGTAATCTCACTATATACCTATATGTATGTGCCTGTGTGTGTACACACATATACACACACGTATATATATACACATATATACATACACAAACATAAATTCACACAGACACTCATATATCGATGCACATACACATATACACACACATAGATGCACATACACACACACATATATAGATGCACATACACACATACATAGATGCACATACACATATATATGCATATATACATACACATAGATGCACATACACACACACACCGATGCACATACCCACATGCACACACACAGATGCACACACACACATGCACACACACACACACACACATACACACAGACATATATATAGATGTTCGTACATACATAAAGGTCAGAAGGACCCTTCAGTGGTGTCACATGACTATCTCTCTAGTGCTGGTGATCTACATGTTCAATGCTCCCAGTACACAATAAAACGTGGTTGGTGATAGGAAGGGCATCTAACCATAGAAAGCTTGCCAAACAAAGAGTTTGGAGGATCTTACAAAGGCATGATGCCCTCCCAGATGCTGATTTCAGGGTACAGTGCACTCAGTAGAATGCAGGGTCACTTGAAAGTGATATGTAGTCCTTTGAACCATCTGAGGGGTCAGTAGCGTTGTGTGTGTACTTAAAGACTTGTCCAACCCTTCTTTGCAGGAAAGACAGTCGTTAAATAATGATGATGATCATCATACATATATGAATACATGTATAATTCATATGTGATGGCTGCCACTCGATTTTGAGTAATGCCATCGATTGATACTTAAGCATGGGCATCACGGATGTGACCTTTTAGTCCTGCCTATGAGCAACAATATGATGGATCGCAAAAAATGTCATATATCAAGCAATGCCGATACTTGAAGCTTTTTTAAGTGAGGAAAGGCTCTGCACGGAGCTAATCCCACTCTCTGAACTCGAATTGATTTGCCAAAAAGACAACTGGTCTACATCACCAATGATAAAGAATTGATCAGGTCTTTGATAAAGCTGAATGGTTCTAACTATGTTTTGTTTAGCAAGTTTTCAACAGATAGATACCCTTTCTACCACTAACCAGTCCCAAAGTGTACTAGGTGAGGATTGTGTTTCGCCATCACTAGGGAAGGGTTAAGACCTTTTTGGTACAACTGAAAATTTCTCATCACCCTGTTTTTAGCAGGTTTTCTACAGGTAGATGCCCTGTCTATCACCAACCAGCCAAATATTTTACTGGCTGAGTATCATATTGTGAAGGTGCATGGTTTGGTGGTTACAGAGTTGGATACACAATCGTGTGGTTGTGAATTCAATTCTCAGACCGGGTGATCTATTGTGTCCTTGACCATGACACTTTAATTCACATTGCTCTTTCTGCAAGGAGTTGCAACCAGTAGATAGTATCAGCAATGGACAGACTGATGGAAACATTCTTTCCTAGGTTTGATTTGACAAGTTCCACACCACTTCACAAGCGAATTAGGTCTGGAATCTTGTGGATTGATCAGAGCCATTATCATGATGTCACCACTAGATAGGTGTGATGCAAACTCAGAAGACACACATCTGGATAACGGGCTAAACAGCAACCCTAACACTTCAACAAAATACACCCCACCTTTCTTTGGCTGCTATTTTATCAACCCCAAAAGAATGAAAGGCAAAGTTGATCCCAGCACAATTTGAACACTGAAAATAGAAAGCCAAACCAACTACAGAAGTATCTGATCCCATTATCTCACTACTTTGTCGGTTCCACATCGGGGAATATATACACACTACAAATATACAACACATATGATATATACAAAAGACAAACACGTAGCAAATATTTACAAGGACACACACACACACACATGTATATGTGTGTATGCGTATATATATATATATATATATATATATATATATGTATATATATATATATGTATATATATATATATATGTCATCATCATCATCATCGTTTAACGTCCATCTTCCACGCTTGCATGGGTTTGGACGGGGGTTTTCCCACTTGAGGCAAGAGTGGTTGTCTTGCTCGCATAGGACTGTCTGGCGGGTTTTCTACAGCTGGATGCCCTTCCTAACACCAACCACATTTACAGTGTGGGTCTGGGAGGTTTTTACCGTGTTACCTACACGGCCACATTACAGCGTGGATTGTGTGTGTTTTTTTTTTGCCGTGACACCTACACGACCTCATTTGTTTTGGCCTGGATGTTGTGGTACCAACATAACTTTACATTGAAAGGGGTGGTGTGGATGGGATGGGGGGTAGTGGGACGGGGTGTATTTTGTTAGAGGTTCCTACTGACTGTAGTAGGTTTCACTTTGTACTTAGGTAAGGAGGGTCTTCTCTATTACTGTGTAGCGCCAAAGCTCTCGGTCCAGTGACATTGCCTTGGAGAGGTGTAAGTGTGTGAGGTCGGAATTTATCAAGTCGTCCCAGGTTTTTCTGGGTCTGCCTACTCCGTGGCTACCGTCTATTTTTATTGCCCTGCACTTTTTTATACAGCTGTCGTTTTTCATGCGCATCACGTGACCATACCAACGTAGTCTTCTCTCGAGTAAACAACATCTGATCCTCTTATTTCTAATTTCTCCCTTAGTACGTTTATGCTTTGCCGTTCACGTATATTACTATTACACATCCAGCGGAGCATGCAAGCTTCGTTTCTCTCCAGTCTGCGTATATCCTCTGCACACAATGCCCAGGTCTCACTGCCATGTAACATTGCTGTTCGTATGCAGGCATCATACAGCCTGCCCTTCATTTTTAGAGAGAACCCTTTAGCGGCCAATAGTGGTATAAGCTCTCTGAACTTTTTCCATCCCGTTCTGACCCTAGCTACTGTACTTTCAGAGCACCCTCCCCCACTACTGATTTTATCACCCAGGTAACGGAAGCTGTCCACTATTTCTATAGAACCATATGTGCAATGGAACGAGTTAGTATTCTGTGGGCACTTGCTGCTACTTATTGCACCAGAGCACCGGCCACATATAAAATCTATATTCTTAGATAGTTTACCTGTGATCCCACTACATCTTTTATGTACCCATACTTTGCATTTGGGACATAAAATAGAGTTTCTACCTATTCCTTTCCTACACACTGAGCATGGCCATTTCCCAGATGGGACCGGTGCCCTATTTTCCTTCCTACAAACTAGAACTTTAGTCTTAGACAAGTTAACTTTAAGGCCTTTTGATTCTTGGCCATGCTTCCATGTTTGGAATTTCTTCTCTAGTTCAGCCATTGATTCAGCTATGGGCGTTAGATCATCTGCATATAGGAGTTCCCATGGGCAGCCGGTCTTGAACTCCTCTGTTATAGCCTGAAGGGCAATAATAAATAGTAGGGGGCTAAGGACGGAGCCCTGATGAACACCAACTTTTACGCTAAACTCTTCACTATATTCGTTGTTAATTCTAACCTTGCTGGCTGTTTCTTTATACATGGCTTGTATAGCTCTCACAAGCCATTCATCAACACCTAGTTTTCTAAGGGCCCACCAGATAATGGAGCGGGGTACTCTGTCAAAGGCTTTCTCCAAGTCAACAAAAGCTAAGTATAGGGGT
This sequence comes from Eledone cirrhosa, assembly GCA_964016885.1. Lineage (NCBI taxonomy): Eukaryota > Metazoa > Mollusca > Cephalopoda > Octopoda > Eledonidae > Eledone > Eledone cirrhosa. The sequence continues at coordinate 5,602,459 of OZ024749.1, forward strand.
TTACTTTTAGCTAGGTACTTCTCCTGTAGTTGTCGTACAATGAAAAGAGCGTTTGTTGTACTTTTACCTGACACAAACCCGAACTGCATTTCGTCTAGATCAATTCGTTCTCTGATTAGTTGCGCTATTTCTTTTTCTGCGACCTTCATGACCTGGTCAATTAATTTAATGCATCTATAATTTCCCCTATCTAGGGCCTCACCTTTACCCTTGTAGCGGTTAATGATGATGCTGCTGCGCCAGTCCTTCGGAACGACCCCATTCTGTATGACTTGGTTTACTATCCGGGTGACCATAGTGTGTCACTATCCGGGTGACCAAAGTGTTCCAGATGCTTTCAGCATTTCGGCAACTATTTCCGAAGGCCTGGTCGCCTTGCCCGTCTTTGATCGCCTTACTTATTATACTACCGTCAACTTGCACTGCTGGTCCCTCTATTGGGTCGATGTGGGGGAGACTGTCTTTCTCACAATTATTCTCCTCATTTAGTAGCCTTTCGTAGTGACACTTCCAAGCTACCTTCTTATCAGCGTCAGTGATGGCAAGTACGCCATCATCATTAAGTACACACTTCTCCCCGACAATATCACTGTTTTCCTTGACATTGCCTAGCAATCCTGAACACCTCACATTTTTGGTCCTCGCGTTGTAGAACATGCTTGAACTTTCTTTCCTCTGCTTCCCTTCTTGCGAAGTACACTTGTCTCCTAGCTTCCCTCCTGGCCACTTGATAGTCTTCTCTACTTCCCCCATCCCGCCATGCTTTCCAAGCCTGCTTTTTGACCATTGTAGTACCAACAGCGATATATGCCTGTGAGACATGCAAGAAGTACGGAAAGTGTATGTAACAAGCTTGATGTATTCCACCATTGTTGCATTCGGACCATATTGAAAATTTCATGGAGAGATCAAGTTACCAACAAGGAAGTGATGAGGAGGTCAGGATTGGAGAGGTTAAAGGACATTGTCCGGAAAAGGAGACGGCAGTTCGCGGGCCACATCCTTCGTTTGCCGGCAGATCGACCTGCTCATATTGCCATGGATTGGGTAACAGAAGATGGCAGGAGAGAACGGGGATGGCCATGGAAAACATGGCGAAGCACATTCAGGGAGGACCTGCAGGAGATGGGGATTTCACCAGTAAGGTGAAATACTAGTGTAGGTACCAAATAAAGCACTCTCTGCACAGGCAGAGAGTATATAATAGAAATAAACGAGGAAGTTTCGTTTACATATGAAAAATATTTATTGTGTACCACAACAAAAATATATTTTTTGTCACATCACCAGTCTGATGAGCAGATTGTTATTGGAGTCATGTAGTCATAACACCTGTAGTCACCTTGAGCCAATCCTCTGCGAAACACGCATAACAGGTCGATACACAAATATTTTTCATATATAAACAAAACTTCCTCGTATTATATATATATATATATAGTAAACTGGAGCAATGTCAAATAAAGTCTCTTGCTCAAGGAAACAATACATCACCAATGAACAGTGAGTTCAATTCTCAGACCGGGTGATGTGTTGTTTCCTTGAGCAAGACACTTTATTTCACATTGCTCCAGTTTACTCAGCTGTAGAAATGAGATGATAGGACTGGGGTCCCTATCATTCCACTGCAAAGTGGTCGTGGAGGTGCCATGCAAAAAAGCACCCAGCACTCACTGTAAATGAGGTTCGTGTTAGGAAGGGCATCCAGCTGTAGAAATCAAGCCAGAATCAGTTCCTGTCCCACCCTTGCAAGCAGGGAAAAGCGGACGTAAAATGATGATGATGATGATGATATATATATATACATATATATATATATATATATATATATATATATATCACCTTGACCGACCAGTCTGTCGGGTGCCAGTCAGCGCCGCTGGTCACAGCACGTCGTGCAGTTTTAGCCATAAGATAATGCCATCCCACTGGTTGGGTGAGCAGGCCGGTACTCATTTCTACAGCTGAGTAACCTAGAGCAACGTGAAATAAAGTGTCTTGCTCAAGGAAGCAACACATCACCCGGTCCGAGAATTGAACTCTCAACCTTTCGATTGCAAGCCCAATGCTCTAACCACTAAGCCATGCGCCTTGTGTGTGTGTATGTATGTGTGTATATATATATATATATATATATATATATATATATATATATATATATATATATATATATATATATATATATATATATATATATATATATATATATATATATATATATATATATATATATATATATACACATACATACACACACACAAGGCGCATGGCTTAGTGGTTAGAGCATTGGGCTTGCAATCGAAAGGTTGAGAGTTCAATTCTCGGACCGGGTGATGTGTTGTTTCCTTGAGCAAGACACTTTATTTCACGTTGCTCTAGGTTACTCAGCTGTAGAAATGAGTACCGGCCTGCTCACCCAACCAGTGGGATGGCATTATCTTATGGCTAAAACTGCACGACGTGCTGTGACCAGCGGCGCTGACTGGCACCCGACAGACTGGTCGGTCAAGGTGATATATATATATATATATATATATATATGTATATATATATATATATATATATATATATATATATCATCACTGCTTTATGTATATTTTCATGATTGCGTGGGTTAGTGCAGTTGTTGCAGTTTGAGGCTAAACAGGTCCAAAGATGACTCTCGTACTCATATATTCTATACTGGCATAGATTTTATTGCTGGGTGCTCTTCCTAATTCCAATATCTTAATGTCACATACTAGCACCAATATTGCCACTTTACAGTGTAAGTTGGATGTATTTTATCACGACATCAGCACATAGACCCCAGTTCTTGATTGGTACTTTATTTGATTCTGGTAAGATGAAGACTAGGTTTACTTTGGTGGGGTTTGAACTCAGAACATAAATATCCAGAAGAAACACAATCCTGTCAGTCCAATACCCTTGAATAGTAACCGATTCTACTTTTGGCACAAGGCTAGCAACGTTGAAAGGAAGGGGAACTCAATGACATTGACCTCATTGCATTACTGGTACTCTTTATCAACTTTCAGAAGGATAAAAGGCAAAGTTGACCATGGCAGGATTTGAACTCTGATTATAATTGTTTCTAATTTAGGCACAAGGCCAGCAGTTACCAGTGCATTACTGGTACTTTATTTTATCGACCCCGTAAGGATGAAAGGCAAAGTCAACCTCAGCGGGATTTGAACTCAGACCGTAAAGGGACGTAACTATGCTGGAAAGCATGGCGTCCGACACTCCACCGATACTGCCAATCCACCGCCCTAATAACTCTGATTATAATGAACCACAACTAAACACCACAAAGCAACTTGTCCAATGCCATAATGATTCTGCCAATCAACCACTGTGGAATAATAATGGTTTCTACTTTTGGCATAAGGCCAGCAAATATCCAAGTGTATTACTGGTACTTTATTTTATCAACCCTGTAAGGATGAAAGGCAAAGTTAACCTCGGCGGATTTGAACTCAGACCGTGAAGGGCTGTAACTCTATGCTGCAAATCAATGCGTCTGACCCTTCACCAATACTGCCAATCCACCGCCAATCACCCTGGAATAATATTAGTTTCTGATTTAGGCAGGAAGGAGAAAGTCAATTAAATCACCCAGTGCATTACTGGTACTTTTATCAAGCCTGTAAGGATGAATGGTAAAGCTAACCCCAGGAGGATTTTAAATCAACCATCCTTGACTAAAAATAAATGTTTCTACTTTAGGCACAAGGCCAGCAGTTTTAAAGGGAATGGGGAAGTCGATTAAATCAACCCCAGTGCATTACTGGTGCTTTATTTTATTGCCCCGTAAGGATGAAAAGCAAAGTTAACCTTGGTGGGATTTGAACTCAGAATGGCAAGGGCTGTAACTATGCGTCAAAGTATGGCGTCCGACGCTCTACCGATACTGCCAATCCACCGCCCCTTTAATAATAATAATTGTTTCTACTTTTAGCACAAGGCCAGCAATTACCAGTGTATTACTGGTACTTTATTTTATCGACCCCGTAAGGATGAAAGGCAAAGTTAACCTCGGCGGGATTTGAACTCAGATCATAAAGGGAGGTAACTCTATGCTTCAAAGCATGGCGCCCGACCCTCTACCGATACTGCCAATCCACCGCCCTTTAATAATAATAATGATAATAATAATAAGATGATAATAATAATAATTGTTTCTACATTTGGTACAAAGCCAGCAATTTAGTGGGAAGAAGAAAATCGATTAAATCAACCTTAGTGTATTACTGGTGCTTTATATTATCAACCACATCAGGTTGAAAGGCAAATCTAACCTTGGCAAGATTTGAACTCAGTGTAGGGGGCCATAAATACGCACAGATGCTACCAATCCTGTGAACAACAATATCAACAACACTAACTACACAACCCAGTAAAACAGCAGAGAATGAAGAATGTCAGCTCTTAATGACAGGAAGCCAAGTGTCAACGGAAATTTATACTTCAGGTGAGTGAAAGGACATTTGATGTCAAAGATAGCAACATATCTCAATATTACTTGTGACATTGCCAAGAAAAATAAAGAAAAATAAAAATAAAATAAATAAATAAATAAATAAAGTAAGAAATAAAGAAATTAACAAAAATATTAATAACAACAAGGGGTTTCTGATTTAGGCACAAGACCAGAAATTTGGGGAGAGGGGGAAGTCTATTAAATCGACCCCAGTGCATTACTGGTACTTTATTTATCGGCCTCATAAGGATGAAAAGCAAAGCTAACCTCGGCGGGATTTGAACCGAGAACGTAAAGGGCCGTAACTCTATGTCACTAAGCATGGTGTCTGAAGCTCTACAATGCCACCCATCCACCGCCCCTATATAATAATAATTACAGTAAAAAAATGAATAAAAATAAATAATATTAACAATATGTATGGCAACAATATTTGGAAAACTTCTATTCTTGTTACTAGTTTCAAACATTTGACTGTAGACATTGCTGGCTTACACGGAACCTACTTATAGAGGTTTATATGAAAACATATATGTTTTCATATGATAACTGCATTGGTTTCATTCCACATTGAAAAATAAACCTCATTTGGTCATTCATGAGAGTATCTTGGTCAGCCTATGAGGAGTGATGCTAAACCTGTGAAATATTGCATGCATTAATTTCAACTCTTCTTATTAATAACTGGACTGTTTCTTTCCAGGGACTAGGTTGAAATATAAACTTCATTTGGTCATTCCATGAGAGTATCTTGGTCAGCCTATGAAGGAGTGATGCTAGAGCTGTGAAATATTGCATGCATTAATTTCAACTCTTCTCATTAATAACTGGACTGTTTCTTTCCAGGGACTAGGTTGAAATATAAACTTCATTTGGTCATTCCATGAGAGTATCTTGGACAGCCTATGATGCTATAACATTTTTTTATCATAATGAGGTGGGGGATCAAAGTAGAGTCTGAGATAGAAAGTTGAGAAAGACTCGTCTAATGGCAGAGTTGTTATAGAACCAAATAGACTAAACGT
>OZ024749.1:5622966-5627966 GCA_964016885.1 Eledone cirrhosa
TGCAACGGGAGGAATCTATAGCACCACTGACGATGTTGCAGATGTGTAACGAAAGAATTTTGATAAACTATATATATGTGTTTGTGTCTATATTGTATCTGTATTATTTTTGACCGTCGGTCAGTCAATGGCAACATTGAGGACCGAATAAATTAGATTACCGATATAAAAGACACAGAAGCGAAAAGCGAAAACCAACCAAACAGTGAGTGTATTCTGTTATTAATTCTGGCAATATTACACAAATATGACCCTCCCCAAGTATAACAATATATATATATGTATATATATATATATATATATATATATATATTTATTCCTAAACGGGTTGTGGGGGCAGAGTCCTCAATCACTCTATCCAGCGGGTCCTGCCAGAAACAACCTTCTCCAACTGATCCGGAGAGATCCGCAAGCGTGATCAGCCAAGCTCGTAGATGTTATCCAGCCATCTTTCTCGAGGTCTACCCCTGAATTTCTACCGGTTGATTTTTGCCTATAATGTCTGTCCAATGATTCTTTCCTGAGACATTCTAACCACATGTCCATAATATCGGAGCTGTGATCTCTCAATTCAGAGAAGCAGTGGCTCTACCTGGAGTGACTCTCTGATCTCCGAGCTACAAATCTGTTCGGAGATTCTTTCCCGAGACATTCTAACCACATGTCCATAATATCTGAGCTGTGATCTCTCAATTCAGAGAAATAGTGGCTCTACCTGGAGTGACTCTCTGATCTACGAGCTACAAATCTGTCCGGAGATTCTTTCCCGAGACATTCTAACCACATGTCCATAATATCTGAGCTGCAATCTCTCAATTCAGAGAAGCAGTGGCTCTACCTGGAGTGACTCTCTGATCTCCGAGCTACAAATCTGTCCAGTGATTCTTTCCTGAAACATTCTAACCACATGTCCATAATATCTGAGCTGCAATCTCTCAATTCAGAGAAGTAGTGGCTCTACCTGGAGTGACTGTCTGATCTCCAAGCTACAAATCTGTCCAGTGATTCTTTCCGAGACATTCTAACCACATGTCTATGATATCGGAGCTGCGATCTCTCAATTCAGAGAAGTAGAAGTCATTGACCAGATTTAAATTATTTCCTTTCTTCCATTGTTTATATGGCTAACATATAACATGCCAAGTCTATTGTGTATTTATTTGCAGTCATACTATTTGTATCTCTTTACATACGACATCTATGATTTACCACATATTCAGAATTGTAGTTTTGTAGATAAATCAACTAAATAACATGGTAGTGTTCCACATATTTCATGGGAAATAGGTGTGAGCTTTATTTCTCTGGTTTGTCACGCTTATTTTACAAAGCTGTTTATACAAAAACAAAACGCCATTAAAGGGAGCAAAACAAATGAAATGAAGAAAAAGAAAATATTACATATACACAAATATAAGGGATATCTCAGCAAAAAAATCGATAGTAGAAGTATGGATGGCTTAGATTTGGGGTCAATATTGTGATGATGATAATGGTTGGGATGGTGCTGTTGGTGGTGGTGATTGCTGTCTACCGTAATGGTGGCGACGGTGTTGGAGGCTGTTGGGTGAATAATGATGCTGGGGTTGACGGCGATGCTTGCATTACCCTATATACTCAAATACATGAAATATTTCACCAAAACATCGATGGTACTAGGGTTGTTGGCGTAGAATTTGATGATTTTCACCAACATCAAATACTAAGGTTTAGATTTTTGCTCATTTCTCACATAAAATAGTGGGGTCGTCTTATATTTATATCAGCTTATATTCGAGAGTATATGGTAAGCAACGAAAAAAAAGTAATAAGAGAAAGACAAACGCTATACAGAGCTGCCAATCTCTAGAAACCCAAATGGGGATTACCATGAAAAACGTGCCCCAAAATGGGGAAATTTTACAAAATGAAAGCCATACCCATATTCACAAGAGAAGATATTTCTCACCAACCCCGTCTGACATAGAAAGTTGACATGTATGGATATAATCTAGGTTTAGCCGTGCTCCAGTCGTGCCCTGCAGATAAACTGGGCAAAGGTATTACCACAGAGAATGGCCAGAGGCTGCTGCAACTGTCATATACTAGGGAAGAAGGGATTAATTAAATTGACTACATCGATGGCTCTTTCATTTGATGTCAACCACGGGAGGTTGGGAGGGGGTAGCAACTACGAATCAATATAAGTAAATGGCAATAATTCAGAGGAAGAATGAAACTCAGTAAAATATTCTGGAAGCAATTAAGCCGAGTCAGAGAGGATATGAAGTTGAACCAGTTGCTACTATATATAGAATCACTCTAATATATTTGAATAATATTTCAATGCTTGTCACAAATTATCAATGTGTCGTTTTCCTTTAGCCCCCAAAGTAACCTCTTGTCGCCCTCTGTGTGACTTTAGTCTCCTCAAATATATATATTCATATATTCACACACAGACAGAGGTGTGTGTGTGTGTGTGTAAGTCTGTATATATATATATATATGTGTGTGTGTGTGTGTTTGTTTCTGGAGTTGTGTATATGCATTAGGGAGTGAGTGTAGCCATATATATATATATATATATATATATATATATATATATAAAGCAAGTGTAAGCTGTGTCTGGGTGTAATAATGTAGAAGTATGACTAACATTGTTAATTGTTGTCAATATGTATGTTGCGTTTCTTTTGGTTTCAGAAGCACACTGTGTATGTGTTTATATATATATATATATATATAGTCACAGACATATATCTAAGAGTGTGTGTGTGTGTGTGCATACGTGTATATATAGATATATATAGATAGATAAGTGTGAGCATATATATATATATATAATTTATAGATAAATAAATATGTGCATATATATATACATATATATTTTATAGATAGATAAATGTGTGCATATATATATATATACATATATATTATATAGATAGATAAATGTGTGCATATATATATATATATATATTATATAGATAAATAAATGAGTGCATATATATATATAGATATATTTCTTTATTAGCCACAGGGGCACAAAAGAAGGGGACAAATACAAAGGGGGAAGTTTACATACAATAAAAACGTGTAAAATGTTATCACAGATGGAATTTAAAAGTTAGTCGATTTTCCCCAATATATATATATATAGATAGATAGATAAATGTGTACATATATAGATAGATAAATGCGTGCATATATATATATATATATACATATATATTATATAGATAAATAAATGAGTGCAGAGAGAGAGGGAGAGAGAGAGGGAGAGAGAGAGGGAGAGAGAGAGGGAGAGAGAGAGGGGGAGAAAGAGAGAGAGAGAGAGAGAGAGAGAGGGAGGGAGAGAGAGAGAGGGGGAGAGAGAGAGAAATGTGTGCATTTATATATATATATATATATATATATTTATTTACAAATGATGAATCAAAACATAACAGCTTTGTTTAGAATTTCCTGTTTCTCAATAAATAAGCTCCATAGATTATATCGACAGCCATAATAACCAAATTAATATATATATATATATATATATATATATATATATATATATATATATTTCGTTTCTGAATTTGTTTAGCAAGATTCTTTATCTTATTGGCAACATGACCCTCCCAAAGTATAACAATATATATATATATATATAGAGAGAGAGAGAGATAGAAAGAGCCATATATTGTAAAAGAAACACGGTATATTGTATATATACCAAATACATATTCTATAGAAGAATATGTACACAGATGGAATCATAAGAGAAACTTTATAGCACTATTTCATACCTGGAGAGTATGGTTTTAAAAAAATCAATCAATATATTCGATCATCGAAAACAAACTATCGATAATGATTAAGCCACATGAGCCTCAGGCCCTCATCAGAGGTTAGCCTCATCATTCTAATGGAAATGCGGAATACCTGGGATTATCCACAGTTAAGTCCAATGTGACCGTAGTGCTTAGAAGTACATGCTGAAATCACGTTAAACCTATGGCAAATGGATAGCTCCTATTGTATTTTTCTCTTTCTTTTGATGATCGATTACATAGATCGATTTTTAGCCATACTCTCCAGGCATGAAACAGCGCTATAAGGTTTCAATTAGAATTCTACCTGTGTACATTATTCTATAGAATATGTATTGGGTATATATATACAATATACCGTGTTTCTCTTACGATATATGGCTCTTCTCTCTCTCTCTCGTGTACGTGCGTGCGTGTGCGTGTGTACGTGCGTCTGATGATAGCTAAGATGCTTCCATAGGCGGTATGCCGGTTGAGCACTCTATGCTCTTACAGAGCAGAGTATGATAGAATAGAAATCGAATATGCTCCGAACTCATTATACGTGTCCGTTGAACCTGCGGCTCCACAATCAGACAGATCCACACAATGATCGCGTTTCGAGCTGTCCACCGGCGAAACAATTGTAACACAATAAATTGAGTTCAGATGCATCACTGATTTTTCGTTTTCTCTCTCTCTCCCTCTCTCTCTATATATATATATATATATATATATATATATATATAACAAGTGTATAGCTGTGTTGGTGAGAATATGTAAAACTATGGCCACAATCTCTCTACTTGTTTCTGCTCAGTAGGTATGTTGTGTTTGTGTTGGCGTTACAAACTCATGTGTCTGTCCGTCTGTCTATATATACATACATATATATATATATATATATATATATATATATATATATATACGATGTCTTTGCGAGAAGCAGGTGAAACTCTAGAGTAACAAGACTCATTGTTTAGCCTTAATAAAATAAAAATTATATATATATAACCGCCATCTCAGTTTATTTGGCCTTTATAACCTTCATTTATTGCTCTGGTCTCTTTTTAGTCCATGGAGCGCTTGCCAGCATAACTCGGATATTACGTTTCGCTTGTTTTCGACCCTGCCGAAATACGAATCTCGCTGAAATTATATTTGTATATATATATATATATATATATATATATAATAAATGCAATCTGAGTTTTGCGAATATTAATA
>OZ024749.1:5630466-5645466 GCA_964016885.1 Eledone cirrhosa
CATTCTGATAAGAGCTGATTGAGAAAACTCAAAAACTCATCCAACCCATGCATGCATGAAGAGGTTAAAGTAGAAATTACGTTGATAGTTGTTTCTACTTTTGGCACAAGGCCAGTAATTACCCAGTGTATTACTGGTACTTTATTCTATCGACCCCGTAAGGATGAAAGGCAAAGTTAACCTTGGCGGGATTCAGAATGGCAAGGGCCGTAACTCTATGCGTCAAAGCATGGCGTCCGACCCTCTACCGATACTGCCAATCCCACGCCTTTAATTACATTGATAATGTTGATATAATATATCTGATATATCTATTTATAATCTCTAAAGTCTGTCCCGAGCTCGGCGGCTCATCAGGCAGGTACTTATGCCGGTTTCCATGGCGTTAAGTGACTGAGAATACAATACTTCCCGCTGGAGAGGGCGCTAGTCCATTGCTAAGTTAAACTCCCAGCTATTGTTGGTACTCATTTTCAGTTGAGTATACTGGAGCAACATGAAATGAAGTGTTTTTGCTCAAGAAAACAACACACAACCCAGCCCAGGAATCGAACCCACGACGTTATGGTCATAAGTCCAACATCATTACCACAAGGCCACTTGCCTCCACTATTTAGAATAGATACGCAATATCCCTGCATGTTGTAAGGGGCAACTACAAGATCTGGGGCCAAGAAAGTCACCTGGCAGTAAAATGATATCTTAAAAAGATCCCTATATCAGTATGATGTGTATGATTGGAAAACAGAAAAGTATGTGAACTATAAAGATATGTATACCTAAATGTATCGGTGTTTCTATTTTTATATATAGGGAGATGATGGTTATCTTTAAAAAGCTAACAACAAACACAACAGAGAGATTGTGATCATCACACCTGACATTATAACACCATAAAAATACAGAGATTTGATGTAATATATAGAGAAAATGAGGACTGAGAAGTTAAAAAGAGAACTGGTGTTCCAATCCCAACATCGTCTCCCCGTCTTGTCTTTCATACTGATAATGACTAACATCAGTTTCTGGATAAATGAGATTTTCACGATAGGTCTTACAAGAGGAGACTATCAGATGTTTTCAACTCTGCTGGAGTAACAACATAGCAACCCACCTCCTATTTACACAGATAATGTTTCTCTACAAATTAGATTTACATATTAGATCTTCCAAGGGGAGACAAGCAGTTAGAAAGTTTCAATGGCGTTTGTGTTGTAACGAAACACACCGACACCATGTCCACCATACTAACTTTGATGCTGATGTTAAATATCAGTTTCTCGACAAATTAGATAAGGGAGAGCCTCAATTGGGAGGCTTCAACGGACCTTGTGCTACATCAGACTTACCCACGTTATTCCTTATCTTGGCTTTGATATAAATTCTCAGCAAATTAGATTTGCACAGTATGTTTTCTATGGGGAGATAAGAAATTACAATGCTGCTGGTGTTACAATACTGTAACCCAGATTTTACTAACAGTATTTACTAGCTTAATTCCAGGAAAAAAGTCACAGGAGAAGGATTCAAGTTTCATTTAACGCGTTTTATAAGAAACAACCTCTAGTTCTATAATTCAAATTGGTTTACTTTAAAGTGTTTATATTTGTCTGAAAACGTTCCACTATATTTTCATGTAAGATCCTTTCTTCCAACTTTTTGATGATTTTCAAGGTAATTTTAAAATCCTAAGCAGTGTTTCTATTAGAAACTCACCTGGGCAGAGGATACAAAAGCATACGTGCATACACACACCTGCTCCTAACATAACCTGCAAACAGACATACAAAATGATGAAGTAAAGTTGAAGTGGAAAATAATTGGAGAAACAGAGGGAAAGAGACATTGATAAGGTCACAGCTTGTGATGAAAGAACTTTGACAATTGTTTTTATTGATTGATTAACTAACAGTTAGATGGATCAATTATTTGATTAATAATAACCTTGCACTCTGAACTAAAACCCAACCAGTGAATGTGTTAACCCTTCAGCATTGAAACTGGACATATCCGGCCGGGATTCTCTCACCTCCTTCTGTTCAAATTGGCTGTAATCGACCGTTCAAACTGATGTTAAGGAATTGTTCTCAAAATAAATAATATTAAAATCTTACTGATTCGATATTATTCGAGATAATTATGTGAGGTCAAGTCTTTAACATGAAAATATAATAGTAAATATAGAGTAATGTAAATAGTATAGGGTTAAATTGACAATAGAACTCTCCCAAACTTCAACAATATGAGGCAACAGTAGGGATAAGAACCCCATTACAGGACTCCACCCTCATCATAGAGCCCCTCTGAGCTATTCTAGACATATAGCCAGCCTTATTTAGCAACAGAGGTCATTGACCTCTTAGACATGTAGCCAGCCTTATTTGGCAACAGAGATCACATCCTTCCTAGACATGAAGATACGCATATTTGGCAACACAGGTCACTGACCTCTCCTAGACATGTAGCAACCCATATTTGACCACACAGGTCACTGAATCTTCTTAGGCATGTAGCCACCCATATTTGGCGACACAGGTCACTGACCTCTCCATGACATGTAGCCACTCACATTTGGCAATATATAGGTCACTGACCTCTCCTAGACATGTAGCCACCCATATTTAGCAACATATAGGTCACTGACCTCTCCTAGACATGTAGCCACCCATATTTAGCAACATAGAGGTCACTGACCTCTCATAGACATGTAACCACCAATATTTGGCGACAGGTCACTGACCTCTCCTAGACATGTAGCCACCCATATTTGACCACACAGGTCACTGACCTCTCCTAGTCATGTAGCCACCCATATTTGACCACACAGGTCACTGACCTCTCCTAGACATGTAGCCACCCATATTTGACCACACAGGTCACTGACCTCTCCTAGACATGTAGCCACCCATATTTGGTCACACAGGTCACTGACCTCTCCTAGTCATGTAGCCACCCATATTTGACCACACAGGTCACTGACCTCTCCTAGTCATGTAGCCACCCATATTTGACCACACAGGTCACTGACCTCTCCTAGTCATGTAGCCACCCATATTTGACCACACAGGTCACTGACCTCCTAGTCATGTAGCCACCCATATTTGACCACACAGGTCACTGACCTCTCCTAGTCATGTAGCCACCCATATTTGACCACACAGGTCACTGACCTTTCCTAGTCATGTAGCCACCCATATTTGACCACACAGGTCACTGACCTCTCCTAGTCATGTAGCCACCCATATTTGACCACACAGGTCACTGACCTCTCCTAGTCATGTAGCCACCCATATTTGACCACACAGGTCACTGACCTCTCCTAGTCATGTAGCCACCCATATTTGACCACACAGGTCACTGACCTCTCCTAGTCATGTAGCCACCAATATTTGACCACATGTCACTGACCTCTCCTAGACATGTAGCCACCATATTTGGGGGGGTCTGGTAGTAGTGGTGGTATGGTGGAGGGGTAGTGGGGGGGGGGGGTAGTGGTGGTGGTGGATGGTAGTAGTGGTGGTAGTAGAGGTGGTGGTGTGGTACTGGTGGTGGTGGTGTGGTGGTGGTGGTGTGGTAGTGGTGGTGTGGTAGTCGTGGTGTGGTTGTCGTGTGCCAGAGGTGGTGCTAGTGATGTGGTAGTGGCGTGGTAGTGGTGTGGTAGTGGTGGTACCAGTGGTGGTGTGGTAGTGGTGTGGTAGTGGTGTGCCAGTGGTGAGCCAGTAGTGGTGTGGTAGTGGTGTGCCAGTAGTGGTGTGCTAGTGGTGTCGTAGTGGTGTGGTAGTGGTGTGGTAGTGGTGTGGTAGTGGTGTGGTAGTGGTGTGGTAGTGGTGTGCCAGTGGTGTGCCAGTAGTGGTGTGGTAGTGGTGTGCCAGTAGTGGTGTGCTAGTGGTGTGGTAGTGGTGTGGTAGTGGTGTGGTAGTGGTGTGGTAGTGGTGTGGTAGTGGTGTGCCAGTAGTGTGCCAGTAGTGGTGTGGTAGTGGTGTGCCAGTAGTGGTGTGGTAGAGGCGTGGTAGTGGTGTGCCAGTGGTGGTGTGGTAGTGGTGTGGTAGTGGTGTGGTACCAGTGGTGTGGTAGTGGTGTGGTGGTGTGGTAGTGGTGTGCCAGTGGTGTGCCAGTGGTGGTGTGCCAGTGGTGGTGTGGTAGTGGTGTGGTAGTGGTGTGGTAGTGGTGTGGTAGTGGTGTGGTAGTGGTGTGGTAGTGGTGTGGTAGTGGTGTGCCAGTGGTGTGCCAGTGGCGTGGTAGTGGCGTGGTAGTGGTGTGCCAGTGGTGTGCCAGTGGTGTGGTAGTGGTGTGCCAGTGGTGTGCCAGTGGTGTGGTAGTGGTGTGCCAGTGGTGTGCCAGTGGTGTGCCAGTGGTGTGGTAGTGGTGTGCCAGTGGTGTGGTAGTGGTGTGCCAGTGGTGTGCCAGTGGTGTGCCAGTGGTGTGCCAGTGGTGTGGTAGTGGTGTGCCAGTGGTGGTACCAGTGGTGTGGTAGTGGTGTGCCAGTGGTGTGCCAGTGGTGTGGTAGTGGTGTGCCAGTGGTGTGGTAGTGGTGTGCCAGTGGTGTGGTAGTGGTGTGCCAGTGGTGTGCCAGTGGCGTGGTAGTGGTGTGCCAGTGGTGTGCCAGTGGTGTGCCAGTGGTGTGGTAGTGGTGTGCCAGTGGTGTGCCAGTGGTGTGCCAGTGGTGTGGTAGTGGTGTGCCAGTGGTGTGGTAGTGGTGTGCCAGTGGTGTGCCAGTGGTGTGCCAGTGGTGTGGTAGTGGTGTGCCAGTGGTGGACCAGTGGTGTGGTAGTGGTGTGCCAGTGGTGTGCCAGTGGTGTGGTAGTGGTGTGCCAGTGGTGTGGTAGTGGTGTGGTAGTGGTGTGCCAGTGGTGTGGTAGTGGTGTGCCAGTGGTGTGGTAGTGGTGTGCCAGTGGTGTGGTAGTGGTGTGCCAGTGGTGTGCCAGTGGTGTGCCAGTGGTGTGGTAGTGGTGTGCCAGTAGTGGTGTGCTAGTGGTGTGGTAGTGGTGTGGTAGTGGTGTGGTAGTGGTGTGGTAGTGGTGTGCCAGTGGTGGTGTGGTAGTGGTGTGGTAGTGGTGTGGTACCAGTGGTGTGGTAGTGGTGTGGTGGTGTGGTAGTGGTGTGCCAGTGGTGTGCCAGTGGTGTGCCAGTGGTGGTGTGGTAGTGGTGTGGTAGTGGTGTGGTAGTGGTGTGGTAGTGGTGTGGTAGTGGTGTGGTAGTGGTGTGCCAGTGGTGTGCCAGTGGCGTGGTAGTGGTGTGCCAGTGGTGTGCCAGTGGTGTGGTAGTGGTGTGCCAGTGGTGTGCCAGTAGTGTGCCAGTGGTGTGCCAGTGGTGTGGTAGTGGTGTGCCAGTGGTGTGCCAGTGGTGTGCCAGTGGTGTGCCAGTGGTGTGGTAGTGGTGTGCCAGTGGTGGTACCAGTGGTGTGGTAGTGGTGTGCCAGTGGTGTGGTAGTGGTGTGCCAGTGGTGTGGTAGTGGTGTGCCAGTGGTGTGGTAGTGGTGTGCCAGTGGTGTGCCAGTGGCGTGGTAGTGGTGTGCCAGTGGTGTGCCAGTGGTGTGGTAGTGGTGTGCCAGTGGTGTGCCAGTGGTGTGCCAGTGGTGTGCCAGTGGTGTGCCACTGGTGTGGTAGTGGTGTGCCAGTGGTGTGGTAGTGGTGTGCCAGTGGTGTGTCAGTGGTGTGCCAGTGGTGTGGTAGTGGTGTGCCAGTGGTGGTACCAGTGGTGTGGTAGTGGTGTGCCAGTGGTGTGCCAGTGGTGTGGTAGTGGTGTGCCAGTGGTGTGGTAGTGGTGTGCCAGTGGTGTGGTAGTGGTGTGCCAGTGGTGTGCCAGTGGTGGTAGTGTGTGCCAGTGGTGTGGTAGTGGTGTGCCAGTGGTGGTACCAGTGGTGTGGTAGTGGTGTGCCAGTGGTGTGCCAGTGGTGTGGTAGTGGTGTGCCAGTGGTGTGGTAGTGGTGTGCCAGTGGTGTGGTAGTGGTGTGCCAGTGGTGTGCCAGTGGTGTGCCAGTGGTGTGCCAGTGGTGTGGTAGTGGTGTGCCAGTGGTGGTACCAGTGGTGTGGTAGTGGTGTGGTAGTGGTGTGCCAGTGGTGTGCCAGTGGTGTGCCAGTGGCGTGGTAGTGGTGTGCCAGTGGTGTGCCAGTGGTGTGGTAGTGGTGTGGTAGTGGTGTGCCAGTGGTGTGGTAGTGGTGTGGTAGTGGTGTGCAGTGTGTGCCAGTGGTGTGGTAGTGGTGTGCCAGTGGTGTGGTAGTGGTGTGCCAGTGATGGTGCCAGTGGCGTGGTAGTGGTGTGCCAGTGGTGTGCCGAGTGGTGGTGGTAGTGGTGTGCCAGTGGTGTGCCAGTGGTGTGGTAGTAGTGTGCCAGTGTGTGCCAGGGTGTGTGTAGTGGTGTGCCAGTGGTGTGGCAGTGGTGTGCCAGTGGCGTGGTAGTGGTGTGCCAGTGGTGTGCCAGTGGTGTGGTAGTGGTGTGGTAGTGTGTGTGCCAGTGGTGTGGTAGTGGTGTGCCAGTGGTGTGGTAGTGGTGTGGTAGTAGTGTGCCAGTGGTGTGGTCAGTGGCTGTGGTAGTAAGTGTGGTAGTAGTGTGCCCAGTGCCAGTGGTGTGCCAGTGGTGTGGTAGTGGTGTGCCAGTGGTGTGGTAGTGGTGTGCCAGTGGTGTGGTAGTGGTGTGCCAGTGGTGTGGTAGTGGTGTGCCAGTGGTGTGGTAGTGGTGTGCCAGTGGTGTGGTAGTGGTGTGCCAGTGGTGTGCCAGTGGTGTGGTAGTGGTGTGCCAGTGGTGTGGTAGTGGTGTGGTAGTGGTGTGCCAGTGGTGTGCCAGTGGCGTGGTAGTGGTGTGCCAGTGGTGTGGTAGTGGTGTGGTAGTGGTGTGCCAGTGGTGTGCCAGTGGCGTGGTAGTGGTGTGCCAGTGGTGTGGTAGTGGTGTGGTAGTGGTGTGGTAGTGGTGTGGTAGTGGTGTGCCAGTGGTGTGCCAGTGGTGTGGTAGTGGTGTGCCAGTGGTGTGGTAGTGGTGTGTAGTGGTGTGCAGTGGTGTGGTAGTGGTGTGCCAGTGGTGTGGTAGTGGTGTGGTAGTGGTGTGCAGTGGTGTGGTAGTAGTGTGCCAGTAGTGTGCCAGTAGTGTGGTAGTGGTGTGCCAGTGGTGTGGTAGTGGTGTGCCAGTGGTGTGCCAGGGCGTGGTAGTGGTGTGCCAGTGGTGTGCTGGCGTGTAGTGGTGTGCCAGTGGTGTGGTAGTGGTGTGGTAGTGGTGTGCCAGTGGTGTGGTAGTGGTGTGGTAGTGGTGTGCCAGTGGTGTGGTAGTGGTGTGGTAGTGGTGTGCAGTGGTGTGCCAGTGGTGTGGGTAGTGGTGTGGTAGTGGGTGTGGTAGTGGTGTGCCAGTGGTGTGGTAGTGGTGTGCCAGTGGTGTGGTAGTGGTGTGCCAGTGGTGTGGTAGTGGTGTGGTAGTGGTGTGCCAGTGGTGTGGTAGTGGTGTGGTAGTGGTGTGCCAGTGGTGTGGTAGTGGTGTGGTAGTGGTGTGCCAGTGGTGTGGTAGTGGTGTGGTAGTGGTGTGCCAGTGGTGTGGAGTGGTGTGCCAGTGGTGTGGTAGTGGTGTGCCAGTGGTGTGGTAGTGGTGTGCCAGTGGTGTGGTAGTGTGTGGTAGTGGTGTGCAGTGGTGTGCCAGTGGTGTGGTAGTGGTGCCAGTGGCGTGGTGTGGTGTGCAGTGGTGTGCCAGTGGTGTGGTAGTGGTGTGCCAGTGGTGTGGTAGTGGGTGTGCCAGTGGTGTGGTAGTGGTGTGGTAGTAGTGTGCCAGTGGTGTGCCAGTGGTGTGGTAGTGGTGTGGTAGTAGTGTGCCAGTGGTGTGCCAGTGGTGTGGTAGTGGTGTGGTAGTAGTGTGCCAGTGGTGTGCCAGTGGTGTGGTAGTGGTGTGGTAGTAGTGTGGTAGTAGTGTGCCAGTGGTGTGCAGTGGTGTGCCAGTGGTGTGGTAGTGGTGTGCCAGTGGTGTGGTAGTGTGTGCCAGTGGTGTGGTAGTGTTGTGCCAGTGGTGTGGTAGTGATGTGGTAGTGGTGTGCCAGTGGTGTGGTAGTGGTGTGCCAGTGGTGTGGTAGTGGTGTGCCAGTGGTGTGCCAGTGGTGTGGTAGTGGTGTGCCAGTGGTGTGGTAGTGGTGTGGTAGTGGTGTGCAGTGGCGTGGTAGTGGTGTGCCAGTGGTGTGGTAGTGGTGTGGTAGTGGTGTGCAGTGGTGTGCCAGTGGCGTGGTAGTGGTGTGCCAGTGGTGTGGTAGTGGTGTGGTAGTGGTGTGGTAGTGGTGTGCCAGTGGTGTGCCAGTGGTGTGGTAGTGGTGTGCCAGTGGTGTGGTAGTGGTGTGGTAGTGGTGTGCCAGTGGTGTGGTAGTGGTGTGCCAGTGGTGTGGTAGTGGTGTGGTAGTGGTGTGCCAGTGGTGTGGTAGTAGTGTGCCAGTGGTGTGCCAGTGGTGTGGTAGTGGTGTGCCAGTGGTGTGGTAGTGGTGTGCCAGTGGTGTGGCCAGTGGCGTGGTAGTGGTGTGCCAGTGGTGTGCCAGTGGCGTGGTAGTGGTGTGCCAGTGGTGTGGTAGTGGTGTGGTAGTGGTGTGCCAGTGGTGTGGTAGTGGTGTGGTAGTGGTGTGCCAGTGGTGTGGTAGTGGTGTGGTAGTGGTGTGCCAGTGTGTGCCAGTGGTGTGGTAGTGGTGTGGTAGTGGTGTGGTAGTGGTGTGCCAGTGGTGTGGTAGTGGTGTGCCAGTGGTGTGGTAGTGGTGTGCCAGTGGTGTGGTAGTGGTGTGGTAGTGGTGTGCCAGTGGTGTGCCAGTGGTGTGGTAGTGGTGTGCCAGTGGTGTGCCAGTGGTGTGGTAGTGGTGTGCCAGTGGTGTGCAGTGGTGTGGTAGTGGTGTGGTAGTGGTGTGGTTGTGGTGTGGTAGTGGTGTGCCAGTGGTGGTACCAGTGGTGTGCCAGTGGTGTGGTAGTGGTGTGGTAGTGGTGTGCCAGTGGTGTGCCAGTGGTGTGGTAGTGGTGTGGTAGTAGTGTGCCAGTGGTGTGCCAGTGGTGTGGTAGTGGTGTGCCAGTGGTGTGGTAGTGGTGTGGTAGTGGTGTGCCAGTGGTGTGGTAGTGGTGTGCCAGTGGTGTGGTAGTGGTGTGCCAGTGGTGTGCCAGTGGTGTGGTAGTGGTGTGCCGGTGGTGTGGTAGTGGTGTGGTAGTAGTGTGCCAGTGGTGTGCCAGTGGTGTGGTAGTGGTGTGGTAGTAGTGTGCCAGTGGTGTGCCAGTGGTGTGGTAGTGGTGTGGTAGTAGTGTGCAGTGGTGTGCCAGTGGTGTGGTAGTGGTGTGGTAGTGGTGTGCCAGTGGTGTGCCAGTGGTGTGGTAGTGGTGTGGTAGTAGTGTGCCAGTGGTGTGCCAGTGGTGTGGTACTGGTGTGCCAGTGGTGTGGTAGTGGTGTGCCAGTGGTGTGGTAGTGGTGTGGTAGTGGTGTGCCAGTGGTGTGGTAGTGGTGTGCCAGTGGTGTGGTAGTGGTGTGCCAGTGGTGTGCCAGTGGTGTGGTAGTGGTGTGCCAGTGGTGTGGTAGTGGTGTGGTAGTGGTGTGCAGTGGTGTGCCAGTGGTGTGGTAGTGGTGTGGTAGTAGTGTGCCAGTGGTGTGCCAGTGGTGTGGTAGTGGTGTGCCAGTGGTGTGGTAGTGGTGTGCCAGTGGTGTGCCAGTGGCGTGGTAGTGGTGTGCCAGTGGTGTGCTAGTGGTGTGCCAGTGGTGTGCCAGTGGTGTGGTAGTGGTGTGGTAGTAGTGTGCCAGTGGTGTGCCAGTGGTGTGGTAGTGGTGTGGTAGTAGTGTGGTAGTAGTGTGCCAGTGGTGTGCCAGTGGTGTGCCAGTGGTGTGGTAGTGGTGTGCCAGTGGTGTGGTAGTGGTGTGCCAGTGGTGTGGTAGTGGTGTGCCAGTGGTGTGGTAGTGGTGTGCCAGTGGTGTGGTAGTGGTGTGCCAGTGGTGTGGTAGTGGTGTGCCAGTGGTGTGCCAGTGGTGTGGTAGTGGTGTGCCAGTGGTGTGGTAGTGGTGTGCCAGTGGTGTGCCAGTGGCGTGGTAGTGGTGTGCCAGTGGTGTGGTAGTGGTGTGGTAGTGGTGTGCCAGTGGTGTGCCAGTGTCGTGGTAGTGGTGTGCCAGTGGTGTGGTAGTGGTGTGGTAGTGGTGTGCCAGTGGTGTGGTAGTGGTGTGGTAGTGGTGTGCCAGTGGTGTGCCAGTGGTGTGCCAGTGGTGTGGTAGTGGTGTGGTAGTGGTGTGCCAGTGGTGTGGTAGTGGTGTGCCAGTGGTGTGGTAGTGGTGTGCCAGTAGTGTGGTAGTGGTGTGGTAGTGGTGTGGTAGTGGTGTGCCAGTGGTGTGCCAGTGGTGTGGTAGTGGTGTGCCAGTGGTGTGGTAGTGGTGTGGTAGTGGTGTGCCAGTGGTGTGGTAGTGGTGTGCCAGTGGTGTGGTAGTGGTGTGGTAGTGGTGTGCCAGTGGTGTGGTAGTAGTGTGCCAGTGGTGTGCCAGTAGTGTGGTAGTGGTGTGCCAGTGGTGTGCCAGTGGTGTGCCAGTGGCGTGGTAGTGGTGTGCCAGTGGTGTGGTAGTGGTGTGGTAGTGGTGTGCCAGTGGTGTGGTAGTGGTGTGGTAGTGGTGTGCCAGTGGTGTGCCAGTGGCGTGGTAGTGGTGTGCCAGTGGTGTGGTAGTGGTGTGGTAGTGGTGTGCCAGTGGTGTGGTAGTGGTGTGGTAGTGGTGTGCCAGTGGTGTGCCAGTGGTGTGCCAGTGGTGTGGTAGTGGTGTGGTAGTGGTGTGCCAGTGGTGTGGTAGTGGTGTGCCAGTGGTGTGGTAGTGGTGTGCCAGTAGTGTGGTAGTGGTGTGGTAGTGGTGTGCCAGTGGTGTGCCAGTGGTGTGGTAGTGGTTGCCAGTGGCGTGGTAGTGGTGTGCCAGTGGTGTGCCAGTGGTGTGGTAGTGGTGTGCCAGTGGTGTGGTAGTGGTGTGCCAGTGGTGTGGTAGTGGTGTGCCAGTGGTGTGGTAGTGGTGTGGTAGTGGTGTGGTAGTGGTGTGGTAGTAGTGTGCCAGTGGTGTGCCAGTGGTGTGCCAGTGGTGTGGTAGTGGTGTGGTAGTGGTGTGCCAGTGGCGTGGTAGTGGTGTGCCAGTGGTGTGGTAGTGGTGTGCCAGTGGTGTGGTAGTGGTGTGGTAGTGGTGTGCCAGTGGTGTGCCAGTGGTGTGGTAGTGGTGTGCCAGTGGTGTGGTAGTGGTGTGCCAGTGGTGTGCCAATGGTGTGCCAGTGGTGTGCCAGTGGTGTGGTAGTGGTGTGGTAGTGGTGTGGTAGTGGTGTGGTAGTGGTGTGCCAGTGGTGGTACCAGTGGTGTGCCAGTGGTGTGCCAGTGGTGTGGTAGTGGTGTGGTAGTGGTGTGCCAGTGGTGTGGTAGTGGTGTGGTAGTGGTGTGGTAGTGGTGTGCCAGTGGTGTGGTAGTGGTGTGGTAGTGGTGTGCCAGTGGTGGTACCAGTGGTGTGCCAGTGGTGTGCCAGTGGTGTGCCAGTGGTGTGCCAGTGGTGTGGTAGTGGTGTGGTAGTGGTGTGGTAGTGGTGTGGTAGTGGTGTGGTAGTGGTGTGGTAGTGGTGTGCCAGTGGTGGTACCAGTGGTGTGCCAGTGGTGTGGTAGTGGTGTGGTAGTGGTGTGGTAGTGGTGTGCCAGTGGTGTGGTAGTGGTGTGGTAGTGGTGTGGTAGTGGTGTGGTAGTGGTGTGGTAGTGGTGTGGTAGTGGTGTGGTAGTGGTGTGCCAGTGGTGTGGTAGTGGTGTGGTAGTGGTGTGCCAGTGGTGTGCCAGTGGTGTGGTAGTGGTGTGCTCTACATTCGACTAACATCTGTACAATATCACAGCAACATAGAGAAGTGTGAAGTCGAGTTTTCTATCAGAAGACAGATTCTAACAAATAAATACACACACACACTATGCAGATATACGTACACACACACACTATTCAGATATACATACATACACACACACTATTCAGATATGCATACATACACACAATCTATGCAGATACACATACATACACACACACTATTCAGATATACATACATACACACACACTATTCAGATATACGTACACACACACAATCTATGCAGATATGCATACATACACACACACTATGCAGATATACGTACACACACACACACACTATGGAGATATACGTGTACACACACACACACTATGCAGATATACATACACACACACACACACACTATGCAGATATACATACATACACACACACACACTATGCAGATATACGTACACACACACAATCTATGCAGATATACATACACACACTATGCAGATATACGTACACACACACGATCTATGCAGATATACATACATACACACACTATGCAGATATACGTACACACACACGATCTATGCAGATATACATACACACACACACTATGCAGATATACATACATACACACACACACTATGCAGATATACGTACACACACACACTATGCAGATATACATACATACACACACACTATTCAGATATACATACACACACACACACACTATGCAGATATACGTACACACACACTATGCAGATATACATACACACACACACTATGCAGATATACGTACACACACACACACTATGCAGATATACATACACACACACACACTATGCAGATATACGTACATACACACACACTATGCAGATATACGTACATACACACACACTATTCAGATATACGTACACACACACACTATGCAGATATACATACATACACACACACTATTCAGATATACATACATACACACACACTATTCAGATATACATACATACACACACACTATTCAGATATACATACACACACACACACACTATGCAGATATACATACACACACACTATTCAGATATACATACACACACACACACACTATGCAGATATACGTACATACACACACTATGCAGATATACGTACATACACACACTATTCAGATATACGTACACACACACACTATGCAGATATACATACATACACACACACTATTCAGATATACATACACACACACACACTATTCAGATATACATACACACACACACTATGCAGATATACGTGCATACACACACTATGCAGATATACATACACACACAGTGAACAGATATACGTACACACATACGTACACACACACACAATGTGCAGACGTCGACATACATACACATACATGCATACACACATACATACATACACACGTAGTAAACCCTACATATAAACACTATACACAGATATACGTACACACACACACAATGTGCAGACGTAGATATATGTATACACAAACACTTATAGTAAACCATATACACACACACACATACACACATACAATGTGCAGACGTAGATATATGTACACACACAGCATTACACATGGTGAATCATATGCACACACACTAAACTATATACATATACACTACTACACAAATACTAAGTCAAACACACACACTACCATACACACGCATATACACACTACCACACACACACACACACTACCACACACAAACACACATGCATATACACACTACCACACACAAACACACACGCATATACACACTACCACACACACACTACCACACACAAACACACATGCATATACACACTACCACACACAAACACACACGCATATACACACTACCACACACACACACACTACCACACACAAACACACATGCATATACACACTACCTCACACACACACATGCATATACACACTACCACACACACACACACACATGCATATACACACTATCACATGCACACTACCACACAGTCTCATGCATATACACACTACCACACACAGTCTTACATACTGTCGCACACAGGTGTGAAAACACGAGGATACACACATGCATACACATGCACACACATCTTCCACACACACACACACACACATACATATCACTAGCTAGTTATACTTATATATATATGCACTACATATACATACATACATGCTGGCTGCCAACTCGTTTTCGAGTACGGCCACTACTTTATATCCATGTAGGAGAACCCCTACCGATGCGCTGAACGAGTGTGACTTATTATTCCAGCCAGTGACTTGAAAACTCTGGTACAAACACTACACTTGTGACAATTATTGACACATAGTGCTGGGCCCATGGTACCATGTGACGGCAAGTGCAGAGAGATCTCCAGATATAAAGCAATGCCTGTGCCGTGAAGCTTTTATAGTGAGCAAAGGCGCTGCACAAAGCCAGTCCCACTCTCTTAACCAAGATGATATTTACCAAAAAGAAGAACAAGTCAACATCATTGGATACCATCAGGGTTGCAGGTGTTACATCAGAGTTTTCCTTCTCCTAGAATTCTGCCTTAACAAACATACATACATGCATACAGACCAGATATTATATGAATGAGGGAAAAGAAAGCTTGCAAAGTAGTGGAAATTAGCTGCCCAGCAGATGCCAATATAATTACCTTCGCCATTCTGAGTTCAAATCCCGCCGAGGTTAACTATGACTTTCATCCTTACGGGGTCGATAAAATAAAGTACCAGTAATACACTGAGTAATTTGCTGGCCTTGTGCCAAAATTAGAAACAATATAATATTAAGAATTAGCGAAAAGGAGAATATTTATGCAGAACTGATGAGAAATCTGCAGATACTCCACCCTGATCACACCTTCAGATGTATACCTGTGATTATTGGGGCACTGGGGTATGTTAGTAACTGCCTCAATACAAATCTTGAGAAGCTGGGTTTCACAGGAACAGAAAGAACACAACTAGTTAGGAAACTACAAGTACAATCCATTAATGGAACAGTAAAAATATGTAAAACATTCCAAACATTTTGCATCTAATAACTGCATATACACATGTACATATACAAAGCATATACACATGCACACATACAACTCAAAACATCCACATCCACACATACAATAACACCCATATCTACACATGCACGCATACATACATATCTACCTAGCTGATGTGTAAATTCCAATGAGAGAGTCTTGTGTCTATGTTAGAAACCGACTCTATTGGGAAAACTTTGTGAAATCATA
>OZ024749.1:5650466-5652966 GCA_964016885.1 Eledone cirrhosa
TAATTATAAGGACGAGGAGTTAGATCTTCATTACATTTATTGAGGTGTGACGTGCGTTTCGCGATTGTTCAACTCAAGGCTTGATCTCTATCGATCGGGCCCGACTCTGGAATCAAAAGTGTGTGTGTGTGTGTGCGTGTGCGTGTCGAACTAGCAGTTGTACCCGGTGTTGCCCGGGGTAAGGTATTTTGGAATGCGGGCCGCCAACAGACCTAATCGTGGAAAAACTGCATGCCTGGACAATATGTAAAGAAAATAAACCGAATACTCTGATGGCTGGATAATCTTTAAGATTTTCCTCGATGAAGAAGGAAAAATGCAGGTTTTCACCTAATGCGGGCCCTAGGCCATAAAAAAGTTGGGTTCTCTTTGATCCCGGTATGAAGAAGAGACTGACTAATGCATAGTTACAATTTCAAGGAAATTGGACTGACGTAACGCCTCAAAAGAAACCCTAAAAACCTGAAAAAAACGCAGTTTTTCCCTTAGGGGATCAAAAAGTTGGATTTATGTGCATAACACTCCCTGAAACATAAGTAATACACATGTAAAGTTTGAAAAAAATCGCTTGGGTACTTCTCGAGTTTTAGGGATTCAAATGCAGACAGACAGACATCCTCAGTTTTATATATATAGATAATAATATTCGAACATTTTGCAAGTAAACAGCCTCATCTTTTTCAGACGACAGTCTACATCCTTTTGTTCTAGCGGTGACAGAGAGAAACTATCGACAATATTGCTTCTGGGTTATTGCCCTTTGTCAAGATTGTGTATCCCTGTCAC
This sequence comes from Eledone cirrhosa, assembly GCA_964016885.1. Lineage (NCBI taxonomy): Eukaryota > Metazoa > Mollusca > Cephalopoda > Octopoda > Eledonidae > Eledone > Eledone cirrhosa. Next base: position 5,651,253 of record OZ024749.1, read on the forward strand.
TCACTAGAACTCTTGAGAATATACAGTATACATCGGCTGATCGGTGAGTGACAGAAAAGAGATACACCATCTTTACAAAGGGCAATAACCCAGAAACAATATTGTTGATACTTTCACTCCGTCACCGCTAGAACAAAAGGATGGCGATTGTCGTCTGAAAAATATAGCGTAATGAGGCTGTTTGCTTGCAAAAGAATCAAATATTATTATTATTCGAAACGCCGAGGTTAACTTTGCCTATTCATCCTTACGAAGTCGATAAAATAAAGTACCAGTAATGCACTGGTTAATTGCTGGCCTTGTGCCAAAAGGAGAAACAATTATTATTCGAAACTAGCAGAAAAACCACTATTCGGGTGAATTTTCTGCTAGCACGTGTAGTGTGTATATTGATATTATACACACGTATATATACATGTAGATAAGATACATCAAATAAAATCGTAATTGACAATATACACAGAAATTGAAGAGAGACTGTGTTACACTGTCTTCTGTAATCAGTAAAGTAATCCATGATACTTTTTAAAAAGACGATATTATATATAAACTGCATTACGTTTAAATTTTATGAAAACGGAAAAGGAGAAATTAGCGACAGAAATATAAACCTTATATAACGATGCAAATATATGGACGTTTATATAAGCGATGTAATAAGTGTTATAATATAACTGTTTTTACTTTTGGCACAAGGCCAGCAATCACCCAGTGCATTACTGGTACTTTATTTTATCGACCCGGTAAGGATGAAAGGCAAAGTTAACCTCGGCGTGATTTGAACTCAGACCATAAAGGGCCGTAACTCTTTGCTGCAGAGCATGGCGTCCGACCCTCTACCGATACTGCCAATCCACTGTCCTAATATAACGGAATTGTAGACATTAGAACATTTTAAAAGAAGTGAATCTTAAAATAAACAATCATTACGCCCCTTGCCATTCTGAGTTCAAATCACGCCGAGGTTAACTTTGCCTTTCATCTTTACGGGGTCGATAAAATAAAGTACCAGTAATGTACTGGGTATTTGCTGGCCTTGTGCCAAAAGTAGAAACAATTATATTATAAGAATGTTTATGTTTAATCAACAGCTACGAAACTTAGTACATAATTTATGTAATATGGCAGTATCGGTAGAGGGTCGGACGCCATGCTTTCCAGCATAGTTTCGTCCCTTTACGATCTGAGTTCAAATCCCGCCGAGGTTGACTTTGCCTTTCATCCTTACGGGGTCGATACAATAAAAGTACCAGTAATGCACTGGGTTATTGCTGGCCTTGTGCCTAAAGTGGAAACAATTATTTATTCAAATTGGCAGTATCGGTAGAGGTTCGGACATGCTTTCCAGCATAGTTACGTCCCTTTACGATCTGAGTTCAAATCACGCCGAGGTTAACTTTGCCTTTCATCCATACGGGGGTCGATAAAATAAAGTACCAGTAATGTACTGGGTAATTTGCTGGCCTTGTGCCAAAAGTAGAAAATTATTTATTCAAAGTAATCCAACTTATTTTACAAACGGGATAAAAAAAATATATATTGAGGACGCAACCTCGCACGCCTCTCATTATTATATTATGATATAGAGGGCGGTGGAGGGTCGGACGCCATGTTAGGGTGGTGGATTGGCAGTATCGGTAGAGGGTCGGACGCCATGCTGGGGCAGTGGATTGGCAGTATCGGTAGAGGGTTGGACGCCATGCTGGGGTGGTGG
>OZ024749.1:5657966-5662966 GCA_964016885.1 Eledone cirrhosa
CACACATACATACATACATATACACACACAGCCAATGATAAATCTCAGCAGTTTTTTATGAAATGTGACGAAATGACTGTCTATAGTAGGGGTTCCCAACCTTTTCATCGTTATCGCCCACTTTTCCACACACAAAAATTCCCATCGCCCACCTGTGCAGTAATTTTAAGAACGCCAAATTTAAGCATTATTCAGAACGTTTGCTTAAAAAATGAAATATTTATTGAGATGAAATATTGCAAAATGGGGATTCGTAGTTGAAACGTTATTCAGAAGAATGAAGCTTTTGATTGCTAAATTGTTCTCAATGAAACAAAATTGAAAAATGATACATGTATTAAATGTTCAACAAACTCATCATGTCTAGACTAGGGAAGAGCGAATCCGAGTTCTGTGATTACAGCATACCGGTCATTATATGATCAAAATCGATACGAGAACAGGGTATAGACATGAGCGATGATGCATCTTTTTCCTCACACATCATGAAAGTGGCGACAATGTGCAGACGACTCGCTGGCTGGATCTTGAGGACTTTCCGGACAAGAGAGCGAGACACCATGTTGACACTATGGAGGACAATTGTCCTAAGCCGCCTGGACTATTGTTCCCAGTTGTGGTCACCCCATAGTGTCAAACTAACCACGGAGCTTGAGGCAATCCAGCGAAGCTACACCAAGAGGATTGCTACGATGAAGGAGACAAGCTACTGGGAGAAGCTAAAAGAACTGAACCTCTACTCCTTGGAACGAAGACGGGAGAGATACGCAGTGATCTACCTGTGGACAATCCTGGACGTATTAGCACCAAACTTTGGTATTGGGAGTTGGACCAACCGTCGAGCAGGACGTCACTGTGTGGTGCCAAAGGTCCCGTCTTCCACATCTAGAATAAGGAGCAGGTATTGCAATAACCTGGGATTCAAGGGCCCTTAACTCTTCAACAAGCTGCCAAGGGATCTGAGAGATCTGCATGGTGTGGAGGTGAATGTCATCAAGAAACATCTCGACACCTTGCTATCCAGGAACCTGGATGAGCCCACAGCAGCAACAAACTCCCTCTTACACCAATGGCCAGCCAACCAAAACAGGCTGGAGATAAAATGTGTAACAACAAGGGCAGTGCCCCAGCATGGCCTTAGACGGATGGCTGGAACAGGTAAAAGAGATAAAAGAAATAGAAGAGAACATAATTACCGAAAATCCTTTGTCACCCACCATTTCCTAAACATTCGTTCATCGCACACCCAATAGTTGAAATCGCCCACCTGTGGGCGATATCACCCAGGTTGGGAAACCCGGGTTTAGAGCAATTAGCTGTAAGTTTGGCTGAGATTTGGTTGGGATCGGATTTTAACATGGTTTGTGTGTGTATTGGAGTATGTATGGTATGCGTGTGTGTATGTATGGGTTTATGTATGCTTGTGTGTATGCTTGTGTGTATTGGAGTATGTATGGTATGCGTGCGTGTATGTATGGGTTTATGACTGCGTGCGTGTATGTATGGGTTTATGTATGTATGGGTTTATGTATGCTTGTGTGTGTATGTATGGCTGTGCGCATGTTTCAGTGCAGAAATATATTACATAATTGTGAATGCATGTCTGTGTGTATGGGTGTGTAGGTATGTGTGTGTGTGTTGGTGTGTAGTATATTATACAGCGATGGATATACATGGGGTGTGTGTGAATGTGTATGTGTACATCTATGCAGTAATATGTATAATAATATATATATATATATATATATATATATATATATATATATATATATATAAATAAATAAATATAAATGTATAATGTGTGTGTGTGTGTGTGTGTGTGTGTGTGTGTGTGTGTGTATGTGTGTGTGTGTGGATGTGTGTGTGTGTGTGGATGTGTGTGTGTGTGTGTGTGGCTGTGTGTGTGTGTGTGTGGCTGTGTGTGTGTGTGGCTGTGTGTGTGTGTGGCTGTGTGTGTGTGTGGCTGTGTGTGTGTGTGGCTGTGTGTGTGTGTGGCTGTGTGTGTGTGTGGCTGTGTGTGTGTGGCTGTATGTGTGTGGCTGTATGTGTGTGGCTGTATGTGTGTGGCTGTATGTGTCAGTGTTTCCGTGTGTGCGAGTGGCTGCATGTGTGTTCGTGTGTGTGGGCATGTGTTCGTGTGTGGGCATGTGTTCGTGTGTGGGCATGTGTGAGTGTGTGGCTGTGTGTGTGCGTGTGCGCGTGCGTGTTGGCCAGTGTCAACTGTTTGATATGTACAATGGTAATTAGTAGTGAACGTGTCGTTGATTAGTCACTACTAAAAGTAATGCAGCGAGGGAAGAACTGGTGAGGGAATAATTAAGATTTAGTTAGAATTTAAATATATCAAAGTCACTGAATGTGCAGACATTGTGTGCACTGCTGTGTACTGCTGTGTACTGTTGTGTACTGCTGTGTACTGTTGTGTACTGTTGTGTACTGCTGTGTACTGTTGTGTACTCTGTTGTGTACTGCTCTGTACTGTTGTGTACTGTTGTGTACTGCTGTGTACTGTTGTGTACTGCTGTGTACTGTTGTGTACTCTGTTGTGTACTGCTCTGTACTGTTGTGTACTGTTGTACTCTGCTGTGTACTGTTGTGTACTCTGTTGTGTACTGCTCTGTACTGTTGTGTACTGTTGTACTCTGTTGTGTACTGTTGTGTACTGCTGTGTACTGCTGTGTACTGCTGTGCTCTGTTGTGTACTTCTGTGTACTGTTGTGTACTGTTGTACTCTGTTGTGTACTGTTGTACTCTGTTGTGTACTGTTGTGTACTGCTGTGTACTGCTGTGCTCTGTTGTGTACTGCTGTGTACTGCTGTGCTCTGTTGTGTACTTCTGTGTACTGTTGTGTACTGTTGTACTCTGTTGTGTACTGTTGTGTACTGCTGTGTATTGTTGTGTACTGTTGTACTCTGTTGTGTACTGTTGTGTACTGTTGTACTCTGTTGTGTACTGTTGTGTACTGTTGTGTACTGTTGTGCTCTGTTGTGTACTGTTGTGTACTGTTGTGTACTGTTGTGTACTGTTGTGTACTGTTGTGTACTGTTGTGTACTGTTGTGTACTGTTGTGTACTGTTGTGTACTGTTGTGTACTGTTGTGTACTGTTGTGCAGTGTGTGCAATATGGGTAATGGAACTTTTATTGAACTGTCTATATTACTAAACTGATGCAATGAAACATCGCTTGTCACACCACACACTGACACACACACACACACACACACACACAATCACACACAATCACATACAAACACTTTCACACACACTCAAACAAACTTTCACAAACACAAACTTACATATACACCCAACCACACAGACATACAAACACACCTTCACACACACACACAACCGCGCTCAAACATATACACAGATACAACCTCACATATATATGTAGACACAGACACACTCAGAGAGACACAAACTTTCACAAACACAGACATACGTACACACAAACAAACAAATCGACACAAACTTACACGGAGAGAGAAACACACACACACACACACACACACGAGCGTGTTGAGATAAGGCATATGACTATCTATCTACATGACTTGCGCTTGCCTGATCATCAAAGTTAAATTAAACTGTTCAGTAATTAAAAGTTACGACCGATGTTCTGACTCAAACAGAATCACAATAAGAAAGCAGAGAGTTCGCAGATGGCTATAAAATTGAATATGCATTGGCATAGATTGACGACTTGTCTTGTGAACAATAAGAACTTTCAAATGGCAGACAATGTATTGAGACTATTTCTCAAGACATTACTGAGAATTGTGGTTATTTGTGCAACCTTATTCCAAAGCAGCTTTTCACAAATCATTTTCCTTTCCTCGTGTCGTTTTGTTTCTTTGAATTGAATAGACAAGCGGATGATTATTCGGTGAACCACAAAGTAAAATCCTGTTTCTTAGATAGCTCTTTGTTTACAGAGAACCATATAACCAATTTATAGCAGGCATTAATACTATGCAATCAACACTGATTCTCTGATAAGGATATTGTGTGATGTTGAAACCCGCAGGACATATGATGGCTAACAAATAAAGGGAACACATCAGTACACGGGATTTTTATTGGAACCTTTGTAAATACTTTATGATCATATCACACACTTTATTAGAGATTTAAAAATAACAAACACTTCCTCTTGTACTATTCTTAATTTTTAATACCGCTTTTATAGTGATTTAGTGGAATATCGGATAGCCTCAAGTCATTCATTCATCACTAATAAACATAATAATAGTAATGATAATGAAAATAGAAGGTGAACGGAAGAGACTCGGCTTTCACAAAAGAAATAAATAATCTTTAATTTCTAATTGCTAGCTAAAGAATGTCTGTTTCTAACATAGCTGCCATGTGAGAAAATGTTGTGCTCAGGAAAGTCTGTTCTTACAGAATGATAAAGCTACAGAAGCTGTTTTCAACGAAGCTATCATGTAAACAAATGCTGAGTTAAGGAAAAATATGTTCCTAATGTTAACATCACAGGGTCAAATGTTGAACTAAGAATAGTTTGCTTCGAACATAGCTGTCATGTTATCAAAGGTTGAGCTACAGAAAGTATGTTCCTATCATAGCTGTCATGTAGAGAGTCGGACACCATGCTTTGACGCATAGAGTTACGGCCGTTGTCATTCTGAGTTCAAATGCCGCCTGCCGAGGTTAACTGCCTTTCTTCCTTACGGGATCGATAAAATAAAGTACCAGTAATACACTGGGTAATTGCAAGCCTTGTGCCAATAGTTGAAACAATCATGTGATCAAATGTTGAGTTACAGAAGGTCTGTTCCAGTGTAAGCTATCATGTGATCAAATGTTGAGTTACAGAAGGTCTGTTCCAATGTTAGCTATCATGTGATCAAATGTTGAGTTACAGAAGGTCTGTTCCAATGTTAGCTATCATGTGATCAAATGTTGAGTTACAGAAGGTCTGTTCCAATGTTAGCTATCATGTGATCAAATGTTGAGTTAAGAATAGTTTGTTCTAA
>OZ024749.1:5667966-5672966 GCA_964016885.1 Eledone cirrhosa
TTGCTTAAGGCTGTGAATATTTCTACATTTAAAAATTGTATTTATAGCTGCTGACACGTCATTAAACGATGAAACAATTGGGTGGAGAAAGAAAGGAAAGATATGGGAGGCGGGTGGGGGAGGGAGACGTTAATAGACAGCGTTCATTAACGAGGCTAAATTAATGAGAATCTGTGGTTGTGTATATATATATATATATATATATATAGTGCATGTGATGTGTGTGTATATATATATATATGGTGTATGTGATGTGTGTGTGTGTATATATATATATATATATAGTGTATGTGATATGTGTGTGTATATATATATATGGTGTATGTGATGTGTGTGTGTATATATATATATATAGTGTATGTGATATGTGTGTGTATATATATATATATGGTGTATGTGGTGTGTGTATATATATATGATGTATGTGATGTATGTGTGTATATATATATATATATATATATGATGTATGTGATGTATGTGTGTATATATATATATATATGGTGTATGTGATGTGTGTGTATATATATATATATGATGTATGTGATGTATGTGTGTATATATATATATATATATATGATGTATGTGATGTATGTGTGTATATATATATATATATATATATATGATGTATGTGATGTATGTGTGTATATATATATATATATATATATATAGTGTATGTGATGTATGTGTGTATATATATATATGGTGTATGTGCATATATATATGGTGTATGTGATGTATGTGTGTGTGTGTGTGTGTGTGTATATATGTATATGGAGTATGTGATGTATGTGTGTGTATATGGTGTGTGTATATCGAGTATGTGTGTGTATATGTATGTATAAGGAATATGTGTATGTGTATATATATGTATACTAAATATGTGTATATAAATATATGTATATGGAGTATGTGTGTGTATAAATATATATATATAAAGTATGTGTGTGTATATATATATATATATGGAGTGTGTGTATATATGTGTGTGAGTGTATATGGAGTATATGTGTGTGTGTATACATATATATATATATAGTGTATATGTATGTATGTGTACCGGTGTCTGTGCACACGCCCGGGTCTCTGTATACGTATACGCACTGTACACGCAAATCTAAAACACGCTATTTATTGATGACAAAACGAAACGAAATGTTTAATTATAATTAAAACATATTTCTGAGTCCACCCCAGCCCCTCCCTTCCCCACCACCGCCCCATTTCTGTAAACAAAAGTTTCCGTGTGAAGTTTCCAGAAAAACATATACAAGTCACCGTTAGTGTTTCTACAGTAGACATATATTGGCTAGGTGATTCATGTTTCAATGGAGATAACGCTCTTTAGGAAACTTTTCCTGGATTTATGCATATATATATATATATATATATATTGTTATACTTTGGGAGGGTCATGTTGCCAATAAGAAACACACGCACCAGTTGCTTTCACTTCAATTTAATTTATTAAATATTTATAAATTTACAAATTTATAAATTTCTGGTTGGTTGGTTGGTTCCACAACCAGATGGTTGTTTATATATATATAGTCATAGTTCTTTCGTCACACACTCTGTGACCTCTTCAGTGACTGGGGATTTCTTTCTTCGTTTCTGTGCCTTTCCTTTCTTCTATCCTACGCCATTTTGTTTGTGTGTGGGTTGCGTGCTCAGTTTGCGCATGCGCCACATCCGGGTGTCTGTGTGTTTGTGTTCATTTTTCTATTTTTCTATTTATATTTTTCTATTTGTTTGTTTATTTATTTATTTATTGTTGGTTGGTTGTTTGTTCTATGTGTGTGTGTGTTTTCATTTTGTCTTGTGTGTGTTTTCATTTTGTGTGTGTTTTCAATTGTAAGTTGTTTGTTCTGTGTGTGTGTGTGTTTTCATTTTGTCCTTAATTGTAAGTTGTGATGTTGCTGTTCCACTCATATTTTCTATTTAATTTTGGTTTTAATTCTTTTATGCTTACTGCCTCTGTAATTTGCCTAAACATTGCGTCTTTCTTGTGTGTGGATTCTATTTTTATTTCTATGCTCACTAATTTACCCCTGTGTTCTATCTTAGCATGTTGGTAGAGCACAGATGATTCTTTATTATCTTGGAGGTCTCGCCAGTGTTCATTTATTCGTTCCCCTATACTACGAGCTGTCTCACCTATGTACACTACATTTTTGTTTCTACATTGTCCTTCAGTACATCTTATGCTATATACTACATTTCTAGTTTTACAGTTAATATGGGGGCTTATTTTACAGGTTATACATTTCTTATCTATACATGAGGGTCTTTGGAACGGGTATGTCTTGCTAATAAGTGTTTTTACGGAGGTACCAGGTCTTTCTACTATCTTAATATTGAGATTATGTTTCTTTAGGGCCCTTCTAAATTTGTAGGCTAGTTCGCCTCTAGGGGTTGTATTGATGAACCCCTGGAGGCGAACTAGCCTACAAATTTAGAAGGGCCCTAAAGAAACATAATCTCAATATTAAGATAGTAGAAAGACCTGGTACCTCCGTAAAAACACTTATTAGCAAGACATACCCGTTCCAAAGACCCTCATGTATAGATAAGAAATGTATAACCTGTAAAATAAGCCCCCATATTAACTGTAAAACTAGAAATGTAGTATATAGCATAAGATGTACTGAAGGACAATGTAGAAACAAAAATGTAGTGTACATAGGTGAGACAGCTCGTAGTATTAGGGGAACGAATAAATGAACACTGGCGAGACCTCCAAGATAATAAAGAATCATCTGTGCTCTACCAACATGCTAAGATAGAACACAGGGGTAAATTAGAGAGCATAGAAATAAAAATAGAATCCACACACAAGAAAGACGCAATGTTTAGGCAAATTACAGAGGCAGTAAGCATAAAAGAATTAAAACCAAAATTAAATAGAAAATATGAGTGGAACAGCAACATCACAACTTACAATTAAGGACAAAATGAAAACACACACACACATAGAACAAACAACTTACAATTGAAAACACACACAAAATGAAAACACACACAAGACAAAATGAAAACACACACAAGACAAAATGAAAACACACACACACATAGAACAAACAACCAACCAACAATAAATAAATAAATAAACAAACAAATAGAAAAATATAAATAGAAAAATAGAAAAATGAACACAAACACACAGACACCCGGATGTGGCGCATGCGCAAACTGAGCACGCAACCCACACACAAACAAAATGGCGTAGGATAGAAGAAAGGAAAGGCACAGAAACGAAGAAAGAAATCCCCAGTCACTGAAGAGGTCACAGATTGTGTGACGAAAGAACTATGACTATATATATATAAACAACCATCTGGTTGTGGAACCAACCAACCAACCAGAAATTTATAAATTTGTAAATTTATAAATATTTAATAAATTAAATTGAAGTGAAAGCAACTGGTGCGTGTGTTTCTTATTGGCAACATGACCCTCCCAAAGTATAACAATATCGGTTTCAACACACGATTTCAGATAAAGAATCTTGCTAAACAAATTCAGAAACGAAATATATGTATATAGTTAAAAGAATAAAGGTGTAACACACAAGTTATTATATATTGGTAAACGGAATAGAAAATGCTGACAAATTGTTCACAGTGAAAAATAGTTTAATTAGGAATAAATGAGAATTAGTAATTGTATTGGTTAGTATTCAGTTTTGGTTTTAAGTTTTACCGGTTGCGCATTTCTAAATGCTTTTCAAAAATAATTTTGAGATAGAGCGTCCGTGATGTTTGCTCTGTTCTAAATGCTTTTCAAAAATAATTTTGAGATAGAGCGTCCGTGATGTTTGCTCTGATCAGAGCAAACATCACGGACGCTCTATCTCAAAATTATTTTTGAAAAGCATTTAGAAATGCGCAACCGGTAAAACTTAAAACCAAAACTGAATACTAACCAATACAATTACTAATTCTCATTTATTCCTAATTAAACTATTTTTCACTGTGAACAATGTCACCATTTTCTATTCCGTTTACCAATATATATATATATATATATATATATAATAATAATATATGTGAAGACTAAAATCCGAAGAGGGCTCGATAAGGATTATATATATAGAGATATATAAAGATCCCGTTAAGGGTGAAAGCAGCGATTCTTTGCTTAAACTTTAATCTGCTCTTATATATATATATATATATATATAAACGTGCTTATTAAAATGTGCGTTTTAGCAGGTGAATGCATTTGTCTTCTTAGCTTTGATACTAACATATGTTAGTTCATTTGAATTACTTTGCACGGGCTTATTTACATTTATATAATGTAAGACAGCTTACTGATGCTTACTGGTCGAATTGTCTTAATTTACAGATTAACCTTTTTAATTATGGTAAGTATTTTTCTTATCTTCCGAAACAGCAATGTAAGCTTATAACTGGATATACTAATAATTGTTTCTACTTTAGGCACAAGGCCAGCAATTACCCACTACATTACTGGTACTTTATTTTATCGACCCCGTAAGGATGAAAGGCAAAGTTAACCTCGACGGGATTTGAACTCAAACCGTTAAGGGACGTAACTATGCTAGAAAGCAGTGCGTCCAACCCTCTACTGATACTGCCAATTCACCAAGCAGACCTGCCAATCTCTAAAAACACAAACGTGGACTAACATGAATAAAAAGGCCCCAAACCGGGATGAAATAAGGCAAAACGTGGAGAATTTACATAATGAAAGCTATAGCCATTTTCACAAGAGAAGACATCTCTCACCCACTCGAAATTAGGTGAGAAATCTACCCGTCGGACGGAGAGTTGAGAGGTATAAGTATAATATTGTGTAAAAATGACAAGATGACTCTACTCATCCTGTCTTTCCCACGCCTACCTTTTCTGCTTCATCTCTATTAGTTTGGACCAGTTGCCTTTAAGTCCGAGTAGATAGCAGTACGACAATCGTTACTGCAAGATGTAGCGACGTTATCTTGAACTATGGACGTTACACTATTTCTAATGAAGAGC
>OZ024749.1:5677966-5715466 GCA_964016885.1 Eledone cirrhosa
TACTGGTACTTTGTTTTATCGACCCAGTAAGGATGAAAGGCAAAGTTAGCCTCGGCGGGATTTGAAATAATAATTGTTTCTACTATTGGCACAAGGCCAGCAATTACCCAGTACATTACTGGTGCTTTATTTTATCGACCCCTTAAGGATGAAAGGCAAAGTTGACCGTTTCTAAATTGAAGCACAAGGTCAACAATATGCGAGAGTAGTACAGGACTGGTACCTTATTTTATCAGCCTCTGTGGAATAAACGGCAAAGTCTATCTAGGCAAATTTAGAATTAATTGAGAAAAATAAAAGTAGACGTTGGAAAGTATTGAACAAAAAGAAAGGCCGGCAAGATTAAAACAAAATGAGGCACCATAGGAGAGTCACGAGATCTGGTTTTATATTTAATTCCAAACGTTAGCACCCTCTCCCATCATCCTCTCCTCATCACCAATCTTATGTGGTTTGTTCGATTCACTCAGGTAGTTCTGTCCTTTTTCCTCCTTCACGATTATCTTAACCGACTTATTCCACTATTATTTATAGTTCCCCAGCAATGTAGAGTATTTTCACAATTTTCTTTTAATAACTAAAGAAAACAACCAATATATATGTGTTTATGTATGTATATAACCAATACATACACACGTACGTGCGTGCGTGCGTGTGTGTATATATATACTTTTCCCCGCCGCTCTCTCTCTTCCTCCCTCTAATTTCTATTATATCCTTCATCCTTTCAACCTCGTTCTCCCTTCACTATTACTTACTAATGTATTGTTACTTCCACTTCCAACTCGCCACTTTCACCATGGCTTCCATCACTCATATTTGGTAGGTACTACGCCTGATTTCTTCATCCTTGTCTACTACATTCCTTTGACGAAAGTTTTAATTTCTCTCTTTTTCCAGTGTTTTCCTATTGTACATTCTACAGTGTAGTTTGTCTCAATTCAGTCACAAATATGTTGTTTATTTATTTCTAATCATAAGACACTGACCAAGAAACTAGAATCCAAGCTTGATTGAACTTATACAAGGATGCTGAGGGCTATTCTTAATATCTCATCGACACAGCATCCTATGAAAGAACTGATCTGGGGCCCCATCACTAATCTATCTGTAATATTGCGGGCATGAAGAATGCGATTTGCATGACACTGCTGGTGACCAAAGCAGGAGCTTGTTGGTGATCTTTTGCTCAGGGCACCTGGCCACGGTGAGAGGTTGACCGGCTTTAACTTACATCAACCAACTATGTAGAGACATAGAATGCTCCCCTAATGACCTCCCAACATTGATGCTTTGTCGTGATGGATGGCGTCCTAGGCCCATGAATGTTCGAACAGGCTCGACCAGATGATTTGTTTCTGGTTGAAACAACGCCGGTAATTTTTCTGACCACTCTTTGTTATGCTGTTTCATAAGCACCTTACCAACAAACTAATTCTCCAGTCTGTTGCGCAAACTGGTATTAGATATGCAACCCCATCTTTATGCGCGAAATTACACTCCGGAAGGTGGTTGAAAATGTTTAGATACGCTGTTATTTGTTCGTTTTAGTAACCATTTCTCCTCTGTTCATTTTCTGCCTATACTCTATGTAGTATATAAGGAAATTATATTTTTCACTTAAAGTATCAAAATATTGTTATCAAATCAAGAAAAAGAAACGAAAAATGGAAACAGGGCGAGACGACGGGAGGGTGTTTTTCGTAAAAACTAATTCGGTAAATTCTAAGACACGAAAAAAGAAAAGGAAAAGAAGAAAAAAAAAGCACGGCTGTACACGATACGAGATTGCTTTGTCAAGGTGAAAGACGCCAACATCATGCTGTAATAGAAAGACAAGCTGTTTATCTTGGCTATCAATCTCTCACTCATACAACAGTGTATCTAAAGAGATAAGGTATTATCTATTTTTATCAAGCTCAGAAAGCCAGAAGAGAGCAAAACGATGAAAGAGAGAGAGAGGGGGAATTCTGGCTCTCACAATTATAAGAAAGGAAAATGCCTTTTGATCTGTCGGGTGTCTGAAACGACTTCTTAAACAAGGAAATGTTTAGTGCTAACGTTAGTCGGTGTCGTCCTCAACCTCCTCCTCCTCCTATTTATGCTTCTCATCATCATCATCATCATCATCGCTACCATCACCATACACTCACAGTATTGTTGTTTTACAACACATATTTCACAAAAGAAATGTTGTTGATAAGACCTATTATACGTCGTCGTTTGTTGGTGATAGTAATAGTAGGTGTGGTAGTAACGATGGTAGTGTTGGTTGTAGTAGTGGTACTGGTGGTAGTTTGTTGGTGATAGTAATAGTAGGTGTGGTAGTAACGATGGTAGTGTTGGTTGTAGTAGTGGTACTGGTGGTAGTTTGTTGGTGATAGTAATAGTAGGTGTGGTAGTAACGATGGTAGGGTTGGTTGTAGTAGTGGTACTGGTGGTAGTTTGTTGGTGATAGTAATAGTAGGTGTGGTAGTAACGATGGTAGGGTTGGTTGTAGTAGTGGTACTGGTGGTAGTTTGTTGGTGATAGTAATAGTAGGTGTGGTAGTAACGATGGTAGGGTTGGTTGTAGTAGTGGTACTGGTGGTAGTTTGTTGGTGATAGTAATAGTAGGTGTGGTAGTAACGATGGTAGTGTTGGTTGTAGTAGTGGTACTGGTGGTAGTTTGTTGGTGATAGTAATAGTAGGTGTGGTAGTAACGATGGTAGGGTTGGTTGTAGTAGTGGTACTGGTGGTAGTTTGTTGGTGATAGTAATAGTAGGTGTGGTAGTAACGATGGTAGGGTTGGTTGTAGTAGTGGTACTGGTGGTAGTTTGTTGGTGATAGTAATAGTAGGTGTGGTAGTAACGATGGTAGGGTTGGTTGTAGTAGTAGTACTGGTGGTAGTTTGTTGGTGATAGTAATAGTAGGTGTGGTAGTAACGATGGTAGTGTTGGTTGTAGTAGTGGTACTGGTGGTAGTTTGTTGGTGATAGTAATAGTAGGTGTGGTAGTAACGATGGTAGTGTTGGTTGTAGTAGTGGTACTGGTGGTAGTTTGTTGGTGATAGTAATAGTAGGTGTGGTAGTAACGATGGTAGTGTTGGTTGTAGTAGTGGTACTGGTGGTAGTTTGTTGGTGATAGTAATAGTAGGTGTGGTAGTAACGATGGTAGTGTTGATTGTAGTAGTGGTACTGGTGGTAGTTTGTTGGTGATAGTAATAGTAGGTGTGGTAGTAACGATGGTAGTGTTGGTTGTAGTAGTGGTACTGGTGGTAGTTTGTTGGTGATAGTAATAGTAGGTGTGGTAGTAACGATGGTAGGGTTGGTTGTAGTAGTGGTACTGGTGGTAGTTTGTTGGTGATAGTAATAGTAGGTGTGGTAGTAACGATGGTAGTGTTGGTTGTAGTAGTGGTACTGGTGGTAGTTTGTTGGTGATAGTAATAGTAGGTGTGGTAGTAACGATGGTAGTGTTGGTTGTAGTAGTGGTACTGGTGGTAGTTTGTTGGTGATAGTAATAGTAGGTGTGGTAGTAACGATGGTAGTGTTGATTGTAGTAGTGGTACTGGTGGTAGTTTGTTGGTGATAGTAATAGTAGGTGTGGTAGTAACGATGGTAGTGTTGGTTGTAGTAGTGGTACTGGTGGTAGTTTGTTGGTGATAGTAATAGTAGGTGTGGTAGTAACGATGGTAGGGTTGGTTGTAGTAGTGGTACTGGTGGTAGTTTGTTGGTGATAGTAATAGTAGGTGTGGTAGTAACGATGGTAGGGTTGGTTGTAGTAGTGGTACTGGTGGTAGTTTGTTGGTGATAGTAATAGTAGGTGTGGTAGTAACGATGGTAGTGTTGGTTGTAGTAGTGGTACTGGTGGTAGTTTGTTGGTGATAGTAATAGTAGGTGTGGTAGTAACGATGGTAGTGTTGGTTGTAGTAGTGGTACTGGTGGTAGTTTGTTGGTGATAGTAATAGTAGGTGTGGTAGTAACGATGGTAGTGTTGGTTGTAGTAGTGGTACTGGTGGTAGTTTGTTGGTGATAGTAATAGTAGGTGTGGTAGTAACGATGGTAGTGTTGGTTGTAGTAGTGGTACTGGTGGTAGTTTGTTGGTGATAGTAATAGTAGGTGTGGTAGTAACGATGGTAGTGTTGGTTGTAGTAGTGGTACTGGTGGTAGTTTGTTGGTGATAGTAATAGTAGGTGTGGTAGTAACGATGGTAGTGTTGGTTGTAGTAGTGGTACTGGTGGTAGTTTGTTGGTGATAGTAATAGTAGGTGTGGTAGTAACGATGGTAGTGTTGGTTGTAGTAGTGGTACTGGTGGTAGTTTGTTGGTGATAGTAATAGTAGGTGTGGTAGTAACGATGGTAGTGTTGGTTGTAGTAGTGGTACTGGTGGTAGTTTGTTGGTGATAGTAATAGTAGGTGTGGTAGTAACGATGGTAGTGTTGGTTGTAGTAGTGGTACTGGTGGTAGTTTGTTGGTGATAGTAATAGTAGGTGTGGTAGTAACGATGGTAGGGTTGGTTGTAGTAGTGGTACTGGTGGTAGTTTGTTGGTGATAGTAATAGTAGGTGTGGTAGTAACGATGGTAGGGTTGGTTGTAGTAGTGGTACTGGTGGTAGTTTGTTGGTGATAGTAATAGTAGGTGTGGTAGTAACGATGGTAGGGTTGGTTGTAGTAGTGGTACTGGTGGTAGTTTGTTGGTGATAGTAATAGTAGGTGTGGTAGTAACGATGGTAGTGTTGGTTGTAGTAGTGGTACTGGTGGTAGTTTGTTGGTGATAGTAATAGTAGGTGTGGTAGTAACGATGGTAGGGTTGGTTGTAGTAGTGGTACTGGTGGTAGTTTGTTGGTGATAGTAATAGTAGGTGTGGTAGTAACGATGGTAGTGTTGGTTGTAGTAGTAGTACTGGTGGTAGTTTGTTGGTGATAGTAATAGTAGGTGTGGTAGTAACGATGGTAGGGTTGGTTGTAGTAGTGGTACTGGTGGTAGTTTGTTGGTGATAGTAATAGTAGGTGTGGTAGTAACGATGGTAGGGTTGGTTGTAGTAGTGGTACTGGTGGTAGTTTGTTGGTGATAGTAATAGTAGGTGTGGTAGTAACGATGGTAGGGTTGGTTGTAGTAGTGGTACTGGTGGTAGTTTGTTGGTGATAGTAATAGTAGGTGTGGTAGTAACGATGGTAGTGTTGGTTGTAGTAGTGGTACTGGTGGTAGTTTGTTGGTGATAGTAATAGTAGGTGTGGTAGTAACGATGGTAGGGTTGGTTGTAGTAGTGGTACTGGTGGTAGTTTGTTGGTGATAGTAATAGTAGGTGTGGTAGTAACGATGGTAGGGTTGGTTGTAGTAGTGGTACTGGTGGTAGTTTGTTGGTGATAGTAATAGTAGGTGTGGTAGTAACGATGGTAGGGTTGGTTGTAGTAGTGGTACTGGTGGTAGTTTGTTGGTGATAGTAATAGTAGGTGTGGTAGTAACGATGATAGGGTTGGTTGTAGTAGTGGTACTGGTGGTAGTTTGTTGGTGATAGTAATAGTAGGTGTGGTAGTAACGATGGTAGGGTTGGTTGTAGTAGTAGTACTGGTGGTAGTTTGTTGGTGATAGTAATAGTAGTGGTAGTAATGGTGGCAGTGGTAGTAGTAATGGTGGTTGCGGTGGAGGTCCTCGTGTTGAGAGTAGTTGTAATATTGGTGCTGGTACTGGTGACAGTAGATGTAAGACTGGTGAAATTAGTAGTGATAGAAGTAGTTTGTGACAAACACTTTGATATTTGCTCTCCGTGTTGGCCTTGGTTTCCCGGCACACACACATACAGACCTTTATTCTCCTTTAAAATCCTTCCCGCTCGCTTTAACTAATATTTCATATTCCCTCCCTTTCTCCTCTATAATTCTCGTTTTCTCTAACCCACTCACCAATATAATCTAGACTCATAGGTCATCTATACCACACCCAAGATATACGAGGAAAAACTTCAAAAAACGATAGATAAATCTCTATATAATATCGATCTTTCCTTAATATGAACTAGTTAACCTTCCTATTATTAAGGTAACTCCATAGCAGTAATAACTGATTTTGTAATAACGAGAATGCATCAAGTCCCAAGCGTGTGCTCAAACATTACTACCACAATGATACAGCCCAGTCATGTGTGCGAGCTCACTATTAGAACGCATCGTGGTCCTCCACAGTAAACTGACTGAAGAAAACGTTACCCCAAAGGATAGCGAGAAAGACGAGTTAGAATAGCTGTTCAAACTAGTAGGGTGTGCACCTGCGGATGGTCAACTCCGCCACGATATTAATGAATAAGGAGGTGGTTCGAGAACCAAGGACACCAGAAGTCTCAACTGCTATTAATTAACCAATCAATAAATTGTTTCGCACCACCAGGTCAGTTCTGATCGATCAGTGTTGGTTTAAATCTATAAATATTCTGTAATCAGCGCCAAATTTACCATAGTGCTTAAGTGTGCTAAAGCACAGGGCTCCGTTCGCCAGGGGGTCCATCTTAATGGCAAACGTTTTTTTACCTCTTTCAGTGCCCAAATAAGGGTCTCATAACTTAACTAGCAAAGGCCCTCATTTGTCCTAAATCCGGCACTGGGTTTGTCAAATCCCAACGAGGTGGAAGTTGACCTCTATGGTATTTGAACTCAGAACTTAGAGTTGGAGCAAATACCGCAAATAATTTTGTCTGACGCTTTACCTACTCTGACACACCAGCCTAGCAGTTAAGACTTCTGGTGTCCTCGGCCCTAGGGCTACCTCCCTACTCACCACCATGGGCGCTGAGCTTGCCAGCCGCAGGTGTGAGCCTCACGAGATGGAATGGATTTTCTAGTGCATCTCCTTTGCCAACCTACGTGGAAGCGCCTTCTCCATTCTGTTCGCCGGGGCCGCGGGGCCTCCAGCACGCGGGACCCCATTTGCTCACAATAGTGAGAGATAGAGGTGATGACAGTGAGAGTTTGGTTCCTCTGTGTTTGGACCTAGTATACATGAGAGATGGGGAGGGCGAGAGAGATGGAACTGATGAGAGTGGGAGTCCGGCTCCTGGTGTCCAACAACTTGTAAAAAGCTTCACAAAACACGCAGTTAACAGCAACAACTACAATGAAATAATTGTTAAACCATTTCTGTTTTTTAAATTCGAGGTAAAGATTTACTTAATCAGATAAAGATTCTAAGTTTAAATTGTCAAGGTGTTTAAGAAGCAAAATATTTCAACAATAACAATATGAATATCGCAATATTTATTATATAGAAATATGTTTATATATCTGTCATGATATAAAATTGTCAGATGGTAGCGTGCACATGCGTGTGTGGAATTGTGCGCATCTGCGTGTATGTGTTAGTGTTCGTGTGTACGCAGGCATGCGCCTGCGTGCGTGTGTATGCGCCTCTATGTGTGTGTGTGTGTGTGTGTGTGTTTGCTAGTGATTCAGCTTTGTCATACCAAGTAGATTTCAGAGGTAGGTGACAGTATATGGTTTGGAAATCATTTAATTCGTTGCCAGATTAAGCTGTTTAAATCACTGTTTAATACTTCTATTATAGAAGAACAAGTAAAGATAATTTCACATTTCCACTCGAGGATTAACCATAACTAGATAAACAAACTAATATCAATACAGACATAGTTCAAAAGATTAATTGTAATGTTTACAAGGGGAGAAAAAAAACGAGTTCAAAGACAATGGAAAATCTGTCTCTCACCAGATACACACGTGTGAAGCACACACACACACACGTGTGAAGCACACACACACACACGTGCGAAGCACACACACACACACACGTGCGAAGCACACACGTGCGAAACACACTCGTGCGAAACACACACACACACACACACACATGCACTGATTTATATTCGAAGCCAAATATCTTTACAAACACAGTATGTATGGCTTTAGAGATATTAAGTTTGTCTTAAATCAGAAGGCTCGTAAGGCCCGCGCTTATCCGGGTTTCATGGCGTGAAGCGACTGAGTGCAAGACTCTCACCCTGGACAAGACGCCAGTCCATCGCAGAGTTAAACCCCCAGCTATTGCTGGTATTTATTTTCAGCTGAGTATACTGGAGCAATGTAAAATGAAGTGTTTTGTTCAAGAACGCAACACACAATCCAGCTCAGGAATCGAACCCACGACATTATGATCGTAAGTCCAACACCCTTACCATTTTCGTTCTTTAGTATAGCGATAGAGTGTGAATTGGGGGAGATGTGGTTGCTATTTCAAATAGATTGACAAGTTATGTAGGTGTTCACTTATTGACTCATAGTAACTCCGTTGGTGGTAAGTTAAGAATTATTATTCAAGTAAGGTGTCAAAAGATATTGAAAGAATGAAGAAGCGAAAAATTAAAATACATAAAATATTCTTTTGTTTTAGTTCAATAATTCAACGAAGCGTTGCAGAACGATATTCTGCGCAGAAATTGGTGTGAACATTTACATGGTTAACAAATAGCAAAGGATTTCCTCCTCGCGATAAATCAGACACCGTTATAAACCGATCACATTGAAAGCCTCTGATAATTATTGAGCATTATAAAATATTTAACATGTGAATATGTAATTATGAATCTGGTAGTAACACTAAATCTACACGTTTCACTGGATCTACTGTTAGTATCTACTATAGAGTTACTTCAGACCAGCTACATGATTGTGTAGTTAGGTAGGTAGGTAGGAAGATAAGTAGCTAATAGTTAAGTGATGGCTCTCATTAAGTTTTCAGCACAGCAGGTGTGTATGTAGTACAAAGAGAAGGGTGATGAATGGGAAAATGTCTATCAGTTTAATATATAATAACGTGGTAACATTTTAATCTATTCATTAAATATTTTCCATATTTTTGTCGTGATAACGATATTCTGATCGGAAAGAACACAAAACGAAAACAGAAACAAAAATGAAATAAAAATTAAATAGTAAAAAACAATATATATACAAAAACAGAAAATAATTCATTAATAAAGAAAATATGAAATTATTATCATTATTGTTTTATTTTTAAGAATGTAAGAAACAATCGTTATTATGAGGGTAAGTAAGGTATGATAGAATCGCTATATTCTTAGCTAACACATCATGCGCTGTGTTATGGTGTTTCTTTATGTTGTGAGTTCAAAACTTACGGGGATCCACTGCATCCTCCCCAAAATGACTCCGACAGAAGTTTATATACGTTTGCTGTCCAAATTCGCACATGACGTGGGTTCCAACAGGCAAAACCAACCGACAGGACTTCCAAGAGTGGACCCAATGCAAGAAGGGTAGATAAGCTCGTCAGTTTTAGATTGGGGCGACAGCTAGATCAATTGGAGCAGTGGTTTCCGAGAGGGCCCAGTGGAAGTTATGATTGATAACTCTGCCCCCAGCACTAAGTGGGTGGAGAAAAAGAACATGGGTTTTTCAAACTAAAAAAACTGAAAGAAAGGAAGAAAGAAGAAGAAAAGAAGGATAGAGGAGAGTAGAAAGGAAAAACAACGGGGAACATTTGTTTGCTGGCCGCCCTGAGGAGAAAACTCAGGAACCGATGTTCAAGAATATCGAAAGCTTTCGATTGATCCAAGTCGATCAGAGCGCCATCTATACCAGGTTCCTTCCTAACCCCTTTGTATGATGTATCGCATGAGGTAGAGGGTGTCGTTGATGGATCTCATTGGGACGGCGCATGTCTGCCCTTCTCGAACAATAGGGAAATTTGCATTTAACAGAGTTAGGGGCCTGAAGTTATCTATGTGAACCCCCCCCCCCTCTCCCTTGATCGGGTCCTTTCTTAACACTGCCACCAACTTTCGTTTTGAAGAACCGGGTATTATCCATTCTGCTGCCAGTCCGTGTAGAGAACCGCCAAGTTGTCCTCCAGCAAGTTCGGCATATACATGTAAAGTTAGTAGATGATACCATTAAAATCCGGCAAATTTGCTGCTAGTTCAGTCAGCTATTGCCTCCCGCATTTCATGGCTTGGCATCGATCCTTCGCAACACTGCATTTGTTGCTGAGGGTCACAGCAGGCCGTGCAGGTAGGTACCGAAAGTATCCTCAGATTCGACCGGCTATTCATCCCGAAGCAGCTGAACGAAGAAACGCTGAAAGGCCGCTTACGTCTGCTCGAAACAGAGTAGTAAACGCTCAACCAAAGACCGAATTGTAGCTTTCTTTCCACCCTGTGCCTTTGTCATTTGAGCTCATTGGAAAATATTTATCACGTCGCGTCTCGAAAGGGCAGGCACCCTAGACAAGGCAGTCTTCGTGTTTCCCGTTAAAGAATTAGTCGAGGGACTTTCTCCGTTGCAAGTACGTCAACTGCGACACCTATCCTGAATACATTTATCTAACTGCTTGATTAGTTATCCTTTGACATGACATAACTTAAATTTATAATTAGTTAATTATGGTGGGATAAATAAAGTCTGAACACAATGAAACCAAACTCCCGCTATCATTGTCCCCGTCCCTCCCGCTCTCCCCATCTCACTATTATGAGCAAATGGGGCCCCCATATGCTGGCGGCCGCGCCGTGGTCCCGGCTGACAGAATAGAGAAGGTGATTTCAAGAGGATGGTGAGGGAGACGCGCTGCCCTATCTTTTCCCCCCTATCACTAGTACGCTGCTGTTGCTACTGTTTCCGATACTGCTGTTACATCTATTTTCACTATTACTGCTACTGTTCAAGTTGAAAACTTTGTATAGATGTTTATTCATTGTATGAAAAGATTTTGAAGTAACAGCATGAACGAGTTAACATTTAGAACACTTCGTTAGCTTATCTATTTCTAGTTTAGTTTATTTCCTACCTGTACCAAGTGCCTCTCAATTTGACAAAACAACATTATGATTGCACCCATTCTCATATCACACATGACAACGCCAGAGCAGTAATTCCCAAGAATAAGGGAGGAGAAAATAACAACCAACATACACACCGTATGTTGTCTGTGATGGTAAATATTACGTAAATAATACAAAAGGTTATCTATATATATAAAACTGTGGTTGTCTGTCTGTCTATCGATTTTTGGCACACATCTCCTCTTAGAATCTCTCACGGAATTGCACCGAAATTGCTATACTTGTACATTGAGCCCTAGCGAAGACATCGGAAAAAAAATAATTTCAAATTGACCCGCCCTATCTGACGAAATCGAATATAATGTATCGATTTTTGAGCGTAAGTGATCAGTTATTTCCCTTTGTTCTGTTTACATTGAGCGTCTGCGTGCAAAAATAAAAAAAATTACGCTGGCTTTCTCAGCGTTTAAAATGACATTAACACAATAATTTTTACTTGAAAACAAGTCTATTTAAAGACTACGTAAAACAAGCAAATATTTCGTAAAATAAAGCAAAAATTATATAAGTTTATTTAAAATAATACATCGAAACCGGTAATTCGTCATATACTTTATATACGTTATATACTTTATACATATACTTTATAAAACCCTTTTTAAAAAGAATTGTCTCTCTCATTTTTCAATAATATCACTTTGCCGAATCAAAAAAGGAAAACAAACAAAAACAGACCCTAACATATATTTTCCGTGCTATTTCCTACTTCACCTCTCTCTCTGTATGTATATATATATATATATATTATTCAATTAAGGAAACTTGGTTGGTCAGATAATCCACCGACTTTTTTTTGTAAACAGATTTAAAGCACTCTACTATATGTATTCCTTAGAAAGTTGCTGATAAGGTATGAACCGGAAGTATAAGAAGGGATAACGTTTATCCGAATACAGATTCTAAGATCAGACAGAGAATATCAAATGTGGACACTGGCAAGTATATAACAAATTAGGTACACGGGGCAGGTTTTACGTGCAACCTTATAAAAGATTGGTTGAGGTTGAGGTAAAAAGCAGTACATTACTATAAAGTGGATTGGCAGAATCGGTGGAGCGTCGGACAACATGCTTTATGGCATAGAGTTACGGCCTTTTACGATGCGAGTTCAAATTGTGCTGAGGTTAACTTTGCCTTTCATCCTTACGGGGTCGATAAAATAATGGTTTCTGATACAGGCACAAGGCCAGCAATTTTGGGGAAGGGGGAAGTCGATCAAATCGTCCCCAGTGCATTACTGGTACTTTATCGACCCCCGTAAAGAGGAAAGGGAAAGCTAACCTCGGCGGCATTTGAACACAGAACGTAAAGGGCCATGACTATGCTGCAAAGCATGGTGTCTGACGCTCTACCGATACTGCCAGATAAAATAATCTACCAGTAATACAGTGGAGTCGATTTAATATGTCCGAATATAAATTGAGAACAGAATTAGCTGACACAGACACACACACAGACACACACACACAGACACACACACAGACACACACACAGACACACACACACACAGACACACATATTGAGTAAAGTGACAGGAGGTTCGACTGCTGAAATCCCTTAAATGTTTATTACAAACACTATGCACATTTCAATGACTGGGTTCTGTAGGAACCAGGTGACATCATCAGGTGTTACGAAATTTATCTAATAAATGAATGTAATAATTGTTTCTACTTTAGGCACAAGGCCAGCACATACCCAGTGCATTACTGGTACTTCATTTTATCGACCCCGTAAGGATGAAAGGCAAAGTTAACCTCGGCAGGATTTGAACTCAGAATGGCGAGGGCCAGGTGACCGCCTTCAAGTATATATATATATATAACATGTGTATACATACATACAATAGGATATTGTGAAGGTATATATTACTACAAATGAGTATATGTAACACTACGAAAGTTTATATATTATATATCATTACCACTGTGTATATTACTGCAAGATAGTATCGGTAGAGGGTCGGACGCCATGCTTTGAAGCATAGAGCTACCTCCCCGTATGATCTGAGTTCAAATCCCGCCGAGGTTAACTTTGCCTTTCATCCTTACGGGGTCGATAAAAAAATAAAGTACCAGTAATGCACTGGGTAATTGCTGGCCTTGTGCCAATAGTAGAAACAATTATATACATTCATATATATATATGTAGAAGTTATATTTAAATTGTTGGGATACAACAAGCAAATATTTTTATAACTGATATAAAGCACTCAACAAATTATTGGAGTAAAAATACGATATATTAACAAATGGAAACTATATTTATAAAACCATATTTATTTCATTATATATATATAGCTGCATGTCAGTATATTATATATTATCGTGGGTGTATATTAGCTGTTACTATTGTACGTGTTTCCGCCAACTGAAAGAATCAGTTCCATTGACATTTATGCTCGCGCGGAGGTGTGTGTGTGTGTGTATAAAATTCAATGGACCTTCGTCAGTTTCAACGATGAGTACTCACAGTCGCAACACATTGTGAATTAGATATGTTTAATGCGATCACACTAAGTCTCTAAGTAGAACTGTATAAGTATATAGAGACATATGAGATTTAGTTGCTATTAAATTGAGGTATGTTTGCTAGGTTTATAGATAAAGTAAAGCTAGTTGTAAGAGTGTTGGACTTACAATCAATGTTCTGGGTTCGAATCCTGGCCTGGATTGCGTGTTGTGTTCTTGAGCAAAACATTTCATTTGACGTTGTTCCAATATACTCAGCTGAAAATGAGTACCAGCAATAGCTGGGCGATTAACCCTGCGATGGACTGGCGTCCTGTCCAGGGGAAAGTCTTGTACTCTCAGTCGCTTCCCGCCATGAAACCGGGATAAGCACCAGCATAACCAGGCTAAAATGGTTTAAGTCAGACATTAGACACCTATATTGAACGAGGACAAAACCGGAAGCTCCCGGAAGGTCCAGTTGCAACACCAACCAACTCCTAGGAACCACCTCTGCACGTGTGATCAACCACTGGAACAACCTCAAACAAGAAACAGTTGACACTCCCCTCAGTCAACATTTTAAAGTCAAGGCTCGTGAAGAGCTGGACCAACCTCCAGCTCAAGTTTAACTATCACTTCTCGTATTGATGGCCATCTGGGAGGAATAGATACCAAGTGATGATCAATACTCGGAAGAAGATCATCTCTACCTTGGGATCAGTCTAATTACCCTTACCGACTCCAAAATTATCCGATATATGAATCATATAGAGAGACACACATCCCGAAAAATATACATACACACAGGCACACCTTTATAGTTGGACACAAACGTGTATATATATATATATATATATATATATATATATATATATATGCACGTAACCACATGAATAAGTGCGTATCTACATAAGTGGATGTAGCACACTAAGTGCAGAGAAAATTATTCTAAGATTATGCAGGAAGAATGGACGAGGAGATGGGTATTCATTAGGTTTGGGGGTAACTCAAAAGGTTTTTTGATTTTTAAATTCTAAGTGGCCAACAAATAAACAAACACACACACACATATGTATGTTTATGTTTATATTTATATATATATATATATATATATACATACATACACACATTTTTAATATAGAAATGGCTTCTACAGGACCAGAACTGTTTCGTTCGGAGGATGTCATCAGGAAAGCTCTATTGAGTACTTTACTGTGGTTAACTCCGATTGAACCCGGGATAAACACACACACAGAGATATATATATATATATAGATAGATTTCTTTATTAGCCACAAGGGCGCAACAAGAAAAGGGAACAATACAAAGACATGCCGGGGATTTTACATACAGTCGTGTAAAAAATATAAAAACAAACAATTTCAACAATCGAAATCCCCAATAGGGGGGAGGCGCCACAAATGGGTTATTTAATACCCCGTCGATAGAACAACCCTCAACTCCAGGAGCGTGTTGTGCAAGTGCTCCTTTCTTCCTTTTGCTCTCTTCTTCATCCTACAGGCTTATAAACAGAAGGCCCAATCACTCGGGCCATTTTCGCTTCATTCACCCACCTTTCGGTAAATTTACTGGGGTGCAGTGCCTCTCTCTCCACCCTGATTCTCCTTCTAAAGTGATACTTAAAGGGAATCAATTGTTGTCCGGAGAGAAAGGCATCTGTCCTCAGTCCTCTCAACCTCGTCCACCATATTACTTCTTTCACCATAGCCACCGTACAGAGGATAACCGCCTCTCTTTCGTTTTTGAAAGAGTCTGGCGGTTTGATCCTTACTATGGACTCGGCAGTCAACTGGATTTGTCCCATACGCGACAGCAGTTCTGCATAGTTTCACAGGTCGCTTACGCCCGGGCAGTGTACAATTGCGTGCAGAACTGTTTCAATGTCCTGCGCACATCTTGGACACGTCCTCTTGGAAGGATCCCTGCCGGGGCATCCCTGCCTGTAGATATTGTCACGAACCGGTAGAGCTCTTCGGTAGCACTGCCAGGCCAGGGACCTCTGGAAGTTGTCCATAGGTCCCGGGCGGAAAGTCCTACCAAACAGACTGGTGAGCTCATCGTCTTCGACGCCCAGAGTCTCTCCGAGCACGTCGTCGCCCTTGTAACGTACAATCCATCTATAGAATGTTGAAGTGGAGTCTGCACTGATTGCTGCGCCCGCTTGCCAGAGGACTGTATATGATAAAATTATATCTATATAATCAGTATTGAGTTAACCGAACTTTCCGAAATATGTATATAGATTTATACACATACGTACGTGCGTGCGAGTGTGTGTGTGAGTGTGTGTGTGAGTGTGTGTGTGTGTGAGTGTGTGTGAGAGTGAGTGTGTGTGAGAGTGAGTGTGTGTGAGAGTGAGTGTGCGTGTGTTTACTAAACATTAAATTCGGTATATGAGTGAAATAATAATAATGATTTTATGATGCTCTTCATACTTTTTATACGCACGTTTAGCTTATCTAACGAAAGAAATTAGTTCATACAACATACAAGCTGCGTTCAAGTATTCTTTCTTTAAAAATACAATTCATATATACATAAACATTCATATATATATATATATATATATATATACATACACATACATATATAAGAAAAACTTGAACCGTTAAGGTATTTTTCTTGATTATGTCAACATTTATAAAACAAACTTTGTATTTTATCTGATGAAAGCGAACCAAAGTTTTGGTACCCTTGAAATATATATAACAGAATAAATATGGTTTTATAAATATAGTTTCCATTTATTTAATATCATTAAATATACATATATATATATTTAGTGAGTTGGTCACAGGGTTATTTACTTTGGTAAACACCACTGCAGGCCAACCACTAAATATGTATATAAACAAACATATACATATATACATGTACATATATATATTCATAGAAATATACACATGTGCATACATTCACACACATATATATAAGCACACACACACACACACACACGTGTGTGAGTGTGTACGTACGGCTATTCAATATTAATTCTTAATACAATAGCTGTACTTTATACCAGAGTATACCAACGTCCAATACTTGCCAATAATATATAAGAATTTGTGGACAATTTCCATCAGTGGTTTCCTTCGTGTCGAATAAAATACTTTTTCTTTTATTTCTTCTAAATATGCCTATACACCTTATTCTTCAAATTCTTCTCATTTTGCCAAATTTTAAAATATATCTCTTAATTTTTATGGGTTTTTTATCTGTTTTTATTGGGGCACATTGCCAATGTAATAAAGTCTGCTACTACTTCAATTCTTCAGATGAATTAACAATAATTGGATGTGAATACAATCTAATGATATCCTTCTATATCCACCAGCTCTATTTATATTATTATTATCATTATTATTATTATTTCATTTGCTCCTTACCTTTGTTTACTTCTTCGTTTCAATTATTATTATTATTATTATTATTATTGTTAGTAGTATTGTCATTATTATTGAGGTGTGGTATTAATTTATGAGAAATTATTTTTATTATTACTGTTGTTCTTAACTTGAAAATAAAAAAAACAGCCCAAAGAACTACGGATTTCATTACAAATTTCTAATAATGCAAGTGCGCGCGTGTGTATATATATATATATATATATATGCTTATATATATCGTGGACTGAATGTATATACACCATTACAACTGAGTATATTACTACAAGATATTATATTTAGATATATATATATATAACTGCATGTCAGCATATTATATATATCGTGGCCTGAATGTATATACACCATTACAACTGAGTATATTACTACAAGATATTATATATATTTAGATATAAATATATACCTGCATGTCAGCATATTATATATTATCGCGGGTGTATATTTTGTTTGTGTGTTCCAGCCAACTGAAAGAATTAGTTCCATTGACTTTTATACTCGCGTGGAGGAGGATGTCAATATGTGTGTTTGTGTGTGTGAGAAGTATACACATACGTGTTTGCGTGTGTGAGAAGTATACACGTATGTGTGTGTGTGTGTATATAAGGATGGAAAGGTAGATAGATAGATATAAAAGATTCAGTCGATGGACCTTCGTCAGTTTCGACTATGAGTATTCACTGTTGCAATACCTTTAGCCTTAATTCTAGAGGGACGACAACCGAACTCTTACAAAATATCACACCATATTTATAATTCGATTCTTCTTTTTTGTAGAATTCCAATCCTTATTATTCATACGGCTCTGGCTAGACTTAAGCCAGGTGTCCTTAGAAAAAAAGAGGAGCCTTTTTTTAAATTTTATTCGCTGTTATGGTGTGAAGAGGCAGAGAGGGGACACGAAATACCAGAGTGCCTCAATCGCCGATTGAAGTGTGACTTAGTTTCATTAAATTTCAATGGGATATCCCCAGTTTTCTTCTTATTGTCAATATCTAAAAACCCGAACGGGGAGTACAATGACAAAAAGGTGCCTCCAAACTGGCTGAAATGAGGAGATTTTACATAATGAAATCTATACCCATATTCACAAGAGAAGACATCTTCCACCCACCCCAAAGTCGGTGGGAGATCTCCAGGTAGGACGGCGAAAATTGACATGTCTGGAATTTAAATCTTCCACATAAGTAATCCACTCTTCCTCTGTACCATTTCCTTTATTCATAACCCGAAAGAACAAAAGATAACACTGTAGTAATATTGCACACCATATATCCATAAAGAAAATATTCATGTATCCTAGTCAGCCATTTTCTTTTTCTTAGAGAATAACTTTCAAGTTAGTATACTTCGTTTATACATATAAACATAAGAATTTGAAAAGTATGTTTCAAGATGAATATGAACTTACAATTTCAAGCTGGCATTTATCTTGTATTTGTGTTTTCTCAAGCAATGTCGTATTGTCCGGTAAGTTAAATCCACTCTCTTCAGTAAATCTAGACCGGGAAGTCCGTAATAGTTTAACATATCTTTTTGATTGCACAGTCTACTTCCTCTTCCGGACAGTTATCTATCACGTGATAAATATTCCAGTAATTACCTCCCTTGACTCTGCTTATGAAATACTACGTAAATTCGTAAGCTGTTGTTTTGTTTTTTTCTCATTTTACTTTTCTCTGTTTTTCTTTCTTGGATTTCTAATTCGCATCCAGCTTCGGTCACAAACTCCGGTACAGCAGCCCGCAATGCAGAGGAAATGAAGGGGGTTGTCCGACTGTTTCCTCTTCGCACTCGTCGCCGTCGAGACCTCAGGCGTACTTGGACCCCGGACTGCTGAGCTCCTCCGCTAGATCGAAACGTCAACAGCCCGTTTGAGGAATGAGCCCCTCGAGGTGGGGTGGCTGTTGCAGCGGGTGTCGCTGGCCATTGTCCGCGGAAATGCTTTTGCGTTCTTGTCCGCGGGACGCAGCCCCAAAGCACCGCGCCCTAGGCCCAGAGCCCATCCACCTTTTCCCCCTCTCATCCTTCTGTGACCCCAGACCCTTGCCCTTCCCTTCATTTTCCGTTTTTGAATATCTGTAGTGTTGTTGTTATTTGAAATAGATTTATTTATGATTTTTTTAATTCTTATTAATAAAACGTACTTTGCCCTACTAAAGAAAATCTATTTATTTGACACCGCGAGATGTCTAGACGCTTTGAACTACTGGTAGAGTCCATCTGATGGGCTTCCGTATAGTTTCCGTTACCAACTTCACACATGTTACTTGAGTCGACTTAAATCTAATGTAGCCCCAAATGACACACAGTGGGATTCAATCTGAGATCCCATGATTATGAAGGGAACTAATTAAAACCATGTTTTATTCAGTCACCCATACTCAGATGGAACGGTCCTCCAACGATTTCCACGACGAATGTTCCAGTTTTTCTATCAACAAAACAGCCTGCTCGTGGAATTACAATGCAATTATTATTTGTTGAGTTCCAGTCGCTATTATTCATACGGGGCTGGCTAGGCTGAAACCAGGTGTCCTTAGAAAAACGAGGGGCCTCCATCTTTTTTTATTTTTTTGCTGTTGTAGTTTGAAGCGGCAGAGAGGGGACACGAAACACCAGAGTGCCTAAACCCTCGACTTTGTTTCATTAGATTTTAAAGGGATATCTCCAGTTTGCAGATTGCGCAACATCCACAGACACCTATACCCATAATGTAATACTCAGGGAGATTCAACACGGGACAGTGCAAGACATGGCTTTGAATTACAGGAAGAGTTGATTTGATGGGCTTTCCTAGAGATTTTCCACACTAGGCACAAGTAAAATCAAAGGTATGGTAACATCCCCTCCCCCTTAACTCTTGATATAATTGTAGGGGTGCCGTTTTGACATACCGAGTTTCTTGGGCGGAACCAATACCTCTCCAGGCCTGAGAACAGCAGATTTTTTGCAGGGCGAAGGATCGACCCCAATACAAGGCTGGTACTTTTTTTATCGACCTCGAAAGGATGAAAGGCCAAGTTGACCTCGGCGGGATTGGAACTCAGAGAACAGAAAGCCGGAACAAATACCACAAGGCATTCTATCTGACGTTCTAACGACTGCCATTCTATCTGACGTTCTAACGACTGCCATTCTATCTGACGTTCTAACGACTTCCATTCTATCTGACGTTCTAACGACTGCCATTCTATCTGACGTTCTAACGACTGTCATTCTATCTGACGTTCTAACGACTGCCATTCTATCTGACGTTCTAACGACTGCCATTCTATCTGACGTTCTAACGACTGCCATTCTATCTGACGTTCTAACGACTGCCATTCTATCTGACGTTCTAACGACTGCCATTCTATCTGACGTTCTAACGACTGCCATTCTATCTGACGTTCTAACGACTGCCATTCTATCTGACGTTCTAACGACTGTCATTCTATCTGACGTTCTAACGACTGCCATTCTATCTGACGTTCTAACGACTGCCATTCTATCTGACGTTCTAACGACTTCCATTCTATCTGACGTTCTAACGATTTCCATTCTATCTGACGTTCTAACGACTGCCATTCTATCTGACGTTCTAACGACTGCCATTCTATCTGACGTTCTAACGACTGCCATTCTATCTGACGTTCTAACGACTGCCATTCTATCTGAGGTTCTAACGACTGTCATTCTATCTGAGGTTCTAACGACTGCCATTCTATCTGACGTTCTAACGACTGCCATTCGATCTGACGTTCTAACGACTGCCATTCTATCTGACGTTCTAACGACTGCCATTCTATCTGACGTTCTAACGACTGTCATTCTATCTGAGGTTCTAACGACTGCCATTCTATCTGACGTTCTAACGACTGCCATTCTATCTGACGTTCTAACGACTGCCATTCTATCTGACGTTCTAACGACTGCCATTCTATCTGACGTTCTAACGACTGCCATTCTATCTGACGTTCTAACGACTGCCATTCTATCTGACGTTCTAACGACTGCCATTCTATCTGACGTTCTAACGACTGTCATTCTATCTGACGTTCTAACGACTGCCATTCTATCTGACGTTCTAACGACTGCCATTCTATCTGACGTTCTAACGACTTCCATTCTATCTGACGTTCTAACGACTTCCATTCTATCTGACGTTCTAACGACTGCCATTCTATCTGACGTTCTAACGACTGCCATTCTATCTGACGTTCTAACGACTGCCATTCTATCTGACGTTCTAACGACTGCCATTCTATCTGAGGTTCTAACGACTGTCATTCTATCTGAGGTTCTGACGACTGCCATTCTATCTGACGTTCTAACGACTGCCATTCTATCTGACGTTCTAACGACTGCCATTCTATCTGACGTTCTAACGACTGCCATTCTATCTGAGGTTCTAACGACTGTCATTCTATCTGAGGTTCTAACGACTGCCATTCTATCTGACGTTCTAACGACTGCCATTCTATCTGACGTTCTAACGACTGCCATTCTATCTGAGGTTCTAACGACTGTCATTCTATCTGAGGTTCTAACGACTGCCATTCTATCTGACGTTCTAACGACTGCCATTCTATCTGACGTTCTAACGACTGCCATTCTATCTGACGTTCTAACGACTGCCATTCTATCTGACGTTCTAACGACTGCCATTCTATCTGACGTTCTAACGACTGCCATTCTATCTGACGTTCTAACGACTGCCATTCTATCTGAGGTTCTAACGACTGTCATTCTATCTGAGGTTCTAACGACTGCCATTCTATCTGACGTTCTAACGACTGCCATTCTATCTGACGTTCTAACGACTGCCATTCTATCTGACGTTCTAACGACTGCCATTCTATCTGACGTTCTAACGACTGCCATTCTATCTGACGTTCTAACGACTGCCATTCTATCTGACGTTCTAACGACTGCCATTCTATCTGACGTTCTAACGACTGTCATTCTATCTGACGTTCTAACGACTGCCATTCTATCTGACGTTCTAACGACTGCCATTCTATCTGACGTTCTAACGACTTCCATTCTATCTGACGTTCTAACGACTTCCATTCTATCTGACGTTCTAACGACTGCCATTCTATCTGACGTTCTAACGACTGCCATTCTATCTGACGTTCTAACGACTGCCATTCTATCTGACGTTCTAACGACTGCCATTCTATCTGAGGTTCTAACGACTGTCATTCTATCTGAGGTTCTAACGACTGCCATTCTATCTGACGTTCTAACGACTGCCATTCTATCTGACGTTCTAACGACTGCCATTCTATCTGACGTTCTAACGACTGCCATTCTATCTGAGGTTCTAACGACTGTCATTCTATCTGAGGTTCTAACGACTGCCATTCTATCTGACGTTCTAACGACTGCCATTCTATCTGACGTTCTAACGACTGCCATTCTATCTGACGTTCTAACGACTGCCATTCTATCTGAGGTTCTAACGACTGTCATTCTATCTGAGGTTCTAACGACTGCCATTCTATCTGACGTTCTAACGACTGCCATTCTATCTGACGTTCTAACGACTGCCATTCTATCTGACGTTCTAACGACTGCCATTCTATCTGACGTTCTAACGACTGCCATTCTATCTGACGTTCTAACGACTCTGCCAATTCGCCACCAATATGGTGACATACACTTGCCAAACAGGGTTCAGTGAGATTGAACCTAGAAACTATGGATTACAAGGAGAACTTCAAACATATTACATTCACACGCTGACGTACACACACACACACACTCACTCACATACGTACATATACACACTCACTCACATAGACTTACATACACATACTCACACACGCATACACCGATATATACATACTCACATTTATATACTCACATTTATATACTCACATTTATATACACACATATTCACACACACTTACACACATACATATATACACACATATTCACACACGCATACACCGATATATACATACTCACATACACTTATATACACATACATATATACACACATATTCACACACACTTACACCGATATATATATACATACTCACATTTATATACTCACATTTATATACACATACATATATACACACATATTCACACACACTTACACACATACATACACACACATACACCCATACACATAGTGACAATCACCCAGGCGTTGACACATCATTTGCTGCATGTAAAGATATTTCATTGTTGAAAGACGAAATATTTATGACAGAATTGGGACCACAGTGAGTCCCTCCCCACAGTCAGTCCCTGAGTATCAGGTTTTATTTTACCGAAACTCTAGTGATTTCCAGAGGTTAACTGAGGAAGGAGAAGGTACGGTCGGTCTTTCTCTTGTTTTTTTCTATTTTCTTTGTTCTGTGTGTGCTTGTGTATGTGTACACACACACACACATTATATATATATATATGTGTGTGTGTGTGTGTGTGTGTGCTTGTGTATCTGCACACGTACCTCCTTCAATAAAACACGAACACTTCCACCAGCACACCCACTCACATACACCTGCACATGGATACACCAACACACCTCAGTAAAATCACATCTCCACAAGCACATACAGACCATCACGCGCACGCGAAGTCCACCCCGTATACACACACCCTGATAATACTGCTAATACTCACTACCCCCCTCCCCCTCCCATATTGCAACTAGCACTGACTAACATTACTAACTCACCTCCCACCCCACAACACATACCTGCACATATATACGTGTGCTTGTCCGTCTCTGCGTGTACACGTCACCAACACTACCATCACCACCTCCAACACTACAACCACCAACACCAACACTAACACTACTACCAACACTACCTCCAACACTACCACTACTACCAACACTACCACTACTACCAACACTACCATCACCACCACCACCTCCAACACTACAACCACCACCTCCAACACTACCACTACTACCAACACTACCACTACTACCAACACTACCATCACCACCACCACCTCCAACACTACAACCACCAACACCAACACTACCACTACTACCAACACTACCACTACTACCAACACTACCACTACTACCAACACTACCACTACTACCAACACTACCATCACCACCACCACCTCCAACACTACTACCAACACTACCATCACCACCACCACCTCCAACACTACAACCACTAACACCAACACTACCACTACTACCAACACTACCATCACCACCACCTCCACTAACACTACCACCCCCACCACCAACACTACTACCACTACACTTCCCACCACCAACACTACCTCCATCACCACCAACACTACCCCCACCACCACCACTACCAGCACCACCACCACCACCACTAACACTACCACCCCCACCACCAACACTACCACCAACACTACTACCACTACTCTTCCCATCAGCAACACTACCTCCACCACCACCAACACTAACACTACCACCCCCACCACCAACACTACCACCCCCACCACCAACACTACCCCCCTCCCCCCCACCACATCCACTAACACCAACACTACCCCCACCAACAACACTACCACCACCAACACTACCCCCACCACCACCACCACCAACACTACCCCCACCACCACCACCACTACCCCCACCACTACCACCAACACTACCCCCGCCACCAACACTACCACCACCACCAACCCCACCCCCACCACTACCACCAACACTACCCTCACCACCAACACTACCCCCACCACCACCACTACCTCCACCCCCCACTACCTCCACCACCACCACTACCTCCACCACCACCACTACAAACAACATATACACACACACCCCATCACCCCTTGCACCATCACGTTCGTCATCATCATCATCATCATACGTCCACTTTTCCCTGCTTGCAATGGTTAGACGGGTCCTATTCAGCACCTCATCCCTCCACCCGCCACGGTCCTTCGTCATCTCCTCGGTGAGTTTCAGTAATCTGAGGTCAGCTCTCACCACCTCCACCTATGTTTTACCTGCTCACCACCTCCGCCTATGTTTTACCTGCTCACCACCTCCGCCTATGTTTTACCTGCTCACCACCTCCACCTATGTTTTACCTGCTCACCACCTCCGCCTATGTTTTACCTGCTCACCACCTCCGCCTATGTTTTACCTGCTCACCACCTCCGCCTATGTTTTACCTGCTCACCACCTCCACCTATGTTTTACCTGCTCACCACCTCCGCCTATGTTTTACCTGCTCACCACCTCCACCTATGTTTTACCTGCTCACCACCTCCGACTATGTTTTACCTGCTCACCACCTCCGCCTATGTTTTACCTGCTCACCACCTCCGCCTATGTTTTACCTGCTCACCACCTCCACCTATGTTTTACCTGCTCACCACCTCCGCCTATGTTTTACCTGCTCACCACCTCCGCCTATGTTTTACCTGCTCACCACCTCCGCCTATGTTTTACTTGCTCACCACCTCCGCCTATGTTTTACCTGCTCACCACTTCCACCTATGTTTTACCTGCTCACCACCTCCGCCTATGTTTTACCTGCTCTACCTCTACTGCGTCTTCCTTCTACTGGCATTTCTTGGATGTGTAACTTTTCAATTCCAATTACTTGAACCAAGCTAACTTTGATGTAAAATTGAGGGGTTTGCTGTGTATGCTAATCTTTGGGGTGTGAGGGGCCCTCAAACGTGAAGTGCTCAGGGGTCCCACAAAGTCTAAATCCAACGTTACTATCAACTGACCAAGGAAGTTACAATGTGTAGTCATCTACTGCTGTAGTTAAACAATGACTATGGCAATGATGATGACGGTATATGGAATATATGTACTGTGAAATTTCACATTTAAAATGTCCCAGCCCATTAATTAACAGTTTCAATATAGAAATAAATATGAAATTTAAAATAAAAACAGTGTCTAATTCCTGAAGACATTTTCCATTATTTTCACCAGTAAGCTTCTACTATGAAGTACTTACAAATTAATTAACTCCATCATTTTGATAATTCTAAAGAAATATACTGACATGATGTTTAAATATATTTTGAAAATAATAAAAAAAATATTGAAGAATTTAATAAAATATCCAACTTTTTCATGTCTGAGCTGATGTTTGAAACGTTACTTAACAAAAATGTGTTAAAAATAATAATAGTTTCTACTTTTTGGCACAAGGCCAGCAATTCCACCAGTGCATTACTGGTACTTTATTTTATCGACCGCGTAAGGATGAAAGTCAAAGTTAAGTTAACCGCGGCGGGATTTGAACTTAGAATGACAAGGGCCGTAACTCTATGCGTCAAAGCATGGCGTCCGACCCTCTACCGATACTGCTAATCCACCGCCATACTGTGTTAAATATAACTAGCTGAAAAACCTCCCTTCGGGTGGTTTTCTGCTAGCATGTGTAGTGTGTATATTGATATTATACGCAGGTATATATATATATATATATATATATATATATATATATATATATATATGTAGATATGATACATCAAATAAAATCGTAATTGACAATATATAATACACAGAAATTGAACGAAGACTGCGTTACACTGTCTTATTT
This sequence comes from Eledone cirrhosa, assembly GCA_964016885.1. Lineage (NCBI taxonomy): Eukaryota > Metazoa > Mollusca > Cephalopoda > Octopoda > Eledonidae > Eledone > Eledone cirrhosa. Next base: position 5,704,195 of record OZ024749.1, read on the forward strand.
AATCAGTAACGTAATCGATGATACATTAAAACAGACTTGGCAGTATCGGTAGAGGGTCGGACGCCATGCTTTCCAGCATAGTTACGTCCCTTTATGATCTGAATTCAAATCCCGCCGAGGTTAACTTTGCCTTTCATCCATACAGGGTCGATAAAATAAAGTACCAGTAATGTACGGTGTAATTGCTGGCCTTGTGCCAAAAGTAGAAACAATTATATATAAATAAAGCATTATACTTGTTTTACCCTCCAATTTCCAATTAAACCGAACGCTATCATGACTATATATGTGTGTGTGTTTGTGTAAATTTATATGTGTGAATGTGTGTATATGTGTGAATGTGTGTATGTTTGTGTGAAAGTATATGTGTGAATGTATGTATGTTTGTGTGGAAGTATGTATGTTTGTGTGAAAGTATGTGTGAATGTATGTATATGTGTGTGAAAGTATGTGTGAATGTATGTATATTTGTGTGAAAGTATGTGTGAATGTGTGTATGTTTGTGTGAAAGTATGTATATTTGTGTGAAAGTATGTATGTTTGTGTGAAAGTATGTGTGAATGTATGTATATTTGTGTGAAAGTATGTGTATTTGTGTGAATTACGTCCGTGAGAATGTATTTTTATAAGTTTGTGTTTGCGCAATTATAGTTATATACTCATACATATAGATGTCAGCGTGTAGAAAATCATAATCTCTCTATCTCTCTCATCATACACTCTCTCTTTCTCTATATAAGGTAGTTGAAGTGGTGGTGGTGGTGGTGGCGACGATATACCGGAAGTGCAACTTTGAAAAGAAGTCAATTTGAAATTATTTATGTTTACAAAATTATTTTTGTTTACGAAATTTAGTACATAAATTATTTAATATTTATTCATTATTTTACAACGGGATAAACAAAAAATAAACCGTACGCAATCCCGCAGACCTCCCGCTGAGGTTGACTTTGCCTTTCATCCTTACGGGGTCGATAAAATAAAGTACCAGTAATGCACTGGTTAATTGCTGGCCTTTGCCAAAAAGTAGAAACAATTATAGTTTAGATAATGCAAGAAAGTTTGAATATAAGTATGAATGTTTTTAACTGGACACATGTATTATATAACCAGGCCTATTTCAGGCAGGAGGGTATCAAATGATATGGAAGGTCTTGATATAAATATGAATATTTTAAAGTGGACACTTTTGTATTATATAACCAGGCCTATTTCAGGCAGGAGGGTATCAAATGATATGGAAGGTCTTGATATAAATATGAATATTTTAAAGTGGACACTTTTGTATTATATAACCAGGCCTATTTCAGGCAGGAGGGTATCAAATGATATGGAAGGTCTTGATATAAATATGAATATTTTAAAGTGGACACTTTTGTATTATATAACCAGGCCTATTTCAGGCAGGAGGGTATCAAATGATATGGAAGGTCTTGATATAAATATGAATATTTTAAAGTGGACACTTTTGTATTATATAACCAGGCCTATTTCAGGCAGGAGGGTATCAAATGATATGGAAGGTCTTGATATAAATATGAATATTTTAAAGTGGACACTTTTGTATTATATAACCAGGCCTATTTCAGGCAGGAGGGTATCAAATGATATGGAAGGTCTTGATATAAATATGAATATTTTAAAGTGGACACTTTTGTATTATATAACCAGGCCTATTTCAGGCAGGAGGGTATCAAATGGTATGGAAGGTCTTGATATAAATATGAATATTTTAAAGTGGACACTTTTGTATTATATAACCAGGCCTATTTCAGGCAGGAGGGTATTGGGAAGTAAGAGAGAGGTAAACAAAAGAAGTACTTCATATGTAAATATACATTAGTTGTTGAAGTGACCTCTGAACGGCTGTCCTCCACCTCCAACTAACTTGCCCTCTGCCATTCGGTCCCGGCCGACAGGATGGAGAATGCATTGTCCCGTAGGATGGCGAGATAGATGCACAGAGACAGCCACTCCACCTCGTGAGGCTCACAGCTGAGGGTAGCCAACTCTGCTCTAATAACAGTGAGTAAGGGTGTGGTCCAGGGGCAAAGAACACCGCCAGAAGTCTCCACATGTATTTAGTCAACTTAAACGTCCACATAGAGCTGGTCAACGATGATAGACCAGGGAGGGGGGTCTAGTGGCCCTCACAGTTGAGAACAGAAACAAGATAGACATAAAGATGACAACAGGAGGCAGAAGAAGCATTAATTGTTTCTACTTTTGGCACAAGGCCAGCAATTACCCAGTGCATCACTGGTACTTTATTTTATCGACCCCGTAAGAATGAAAGGCAAAGTTAACCTCGGCGGTATTTGAACTCAGACCATAAAGAGCCGTAACTCTTTGCCGCAAAACATGGCGTCCGACCCTCTACCCATACTGCTAATCCACCACCCTTAGGCAGAAGAAGCATTAATAAGATGAAAAAATAAAAACACTGGCAGCTATAAAGCAGGCAAAAGATTCTGTTATTGGTGACAAAAGTATTAACCCATTGATTGAGAGAGCTGTGAGTGCATATGTTCTGCTATCCCATAAACCAGACAGGGATAATAGATAACTAGCAAGAAAATCAGACATTTTCTTAAAGTTTGCAGACAAAAATGAATAAATAAATATCTAAAATTCGAGAAAAGAGTTTCATCAGGTCAGAACATACCCCAGTGTCATGTAGTGTTAAGCAGAGCTGAGAGGTCAAGATAAGACACTAGTCCAGAGGTTCTCAAACATTTGGGGCCACTGCCCCCTCATGACCCCGTAATACCCTCAGCACCCACTACCCCTATTTCCAGAGAGATCTGCCTACATGGAAATTATGAATAATATATAATAAATAAAATCATCAATTTATATATAACAAATAATATAATATATACTATGAATAAATAAATAATTTATATTTTTTATTTTGCTATATGTATATATAATATGTATCATTTGATATTTAATATACTATTATATCATCTCTACTGTCCCCTTAGACCCCACTGGACCTTCTCAATGACCCCTAGAGGATGGTAGCACCCATTTTGAGAACCTCTGCCCTAGTCCATTTCATAGTTAATGTCTGACACAAGCCTTGATACCCATCAAGTCATAACATATAACCACCTTATGTGGTGTTCAACAGCTAAGAGTTTAACCCCTTACCCTTTACATTACTCTATAATTACTATTGTATATTCATGGTAAAGGCTTTATCTCACATAATTATCTCACATAATATCGAATTTATGAGATTTTGATATTATTTATTTTGAGAACAATACCTTAACATTGGTATGAGTGGCCAGTTAGGGCTGGTTTGAACAGAAAGATGTGAGAGAATTCTGGCCGGATATGGCTGGTTTTTAATGCTAAAGGGCGAAGGTAGGACACTAATCCATTTCATAGTTAATGTCTCACACAAATCCTAACACCCATCATGTGATAACATATACCCACCTCATGTGGTGTTCAACAACTGATAGTTTAAGATATGACACTAGCACATAACAGGGTCAACCATGGTCCCTTTCATAGTTAATGTCTCACACAAATCGGAACACCCATCATGTGATAACATATACCCACCACATGTGGTGTTCAACAACTGATAGTTTAAGATATGACACTAGCACATAACAGGGTCAACCATGGTCCCTTTCATAGTTAATGTCTCACACAAATCCTAACACCCATCATGCGATAACATATACCCACCACATGTGGTGTTCAACAACTGATAGTTTAAGATATGACACTAGCACATAACAGGGTCAACCATGGTCCCAAGCCTAGAGACTCATCAGGTCATAACATGTCAAAACAAGTGTTTTGCTCAAGAACACAACACACAACCCAGCCCAGGAATCGCACCCAATGTTGGTCATAAGTCCAACGTTCTTACCACTAGGCCACTTGCCTCCACTATTTTGCTCCAGAACACAAGACACAATCCAGTCCAGGAATTGAACACACAAGGTTATGCTCATAAGTCCAACATCATTACCACTAGGTCACATGCTTCCATGTATTCATTACAAAGCAGACAAGAATTACCATATTATCAGAAATAAAAAAAAATGATTTAGAAAATACATGCCGGATGGAAATATACAGCAATATGAGACATATGTATTGCAAGATGGCTCCTTTAAAATGTTCCAGTCCTTTAGTAATGGGTTGCAATAACAATTCCTAAAGTCATTTTCATATTTAGAACACACACACATATATATATATAATGATATAAATAGAAGTATGTATACGTACATACATATAGGATACAGACGTACAGTGGTATGTATATATATACGTACATACATATATGGATACAGACTAACAGTGGTATGTATATATATACGTACATACATATAGGATACAGACGTACAGTGGTATGTATATATATACGTACATACATATATGGATACAGACGTACAGTGGTATGTATATATATACATACATGCACACACATATATATGTACGTGTGGATTTACCGAGCATTTATTATAATGCTCGGTTTGTTTGTAAACAAACATCCCGAATTAAGCCGTACAGTTTTTAGCAACCATCGTTGCCGTTTTCTTCAACACTGACAAAGGAACAATGTACTAGTTTCAAGCTTATTAGCTATCGCCAGCACCGTATACCTTCCTGCCAGATGATTGAACGTCTGAAAGTATATACTTTCCTTATGCATATTAACGGCCGTACTAAGAGTGAGAAATGAAATTTCGTTTCATTTTTTCCATATAATTATATACATACATACCTATAGACTATACATACATAATACAAATATACATACATGCATACATACATAAATTCATTCAAGCATACATACATAATACATACATACATGCATACATACATACATACATACATACATACATACATACATACATACATACATACATAAATGCATACATGCATACATACATAAATGCATACATGCATACATACATACATACATACATAAATACATACATGCATACATACATACAAGTACAATCCATTAATGGAACAGTAAAAATATGTAAAACATTCCAAAAATGTTGCATCTAATAACTGCATATACACATGTACAGATACAAAGCACATGCACACATCCACACATACAATAACATCCATATCTACACATGCATGCATACATAGATATCTACCTAGTTGATGTTGTGTAAATTCCAATGAGAGAGTCTTGTGTCTATGTTAGACACCGACTCTCTCTCTATTGGTAAAACTTTGTGAAATTATAAAACCAGAAGAACATACATACATACAAACAAACATACATACATACATACATACATACATACATACATACATACATACATATGTATATATACACACATATATATACGGTGGCTGCCAACTCGTTTTCGAGTACGGCCACTACTTTATATCCATGTAGGAGAACCCCTACCGATGCGCTGAACGAGTGTGACTTTTTAGTCCAGTCAGCGACTTGAACACTCTGGTACAAACACTATACTTGTGACAATTATTGACACATAGTGTACATGGTACCATGTGACGACAAGTGCATAGAGATCTCCAGACATAAAGCAATGCCTGTGCCGTGAAACTTTTATAGTGAGCAAAGGCACTGCACAAAGCCAGTCCCACTCTCTTAACCAAGATGATATTTACCAAAAAGAAGAACAAGTCAACATCATTGGATACCATCAGGGTTGCAGGTGTTATATCAGAGTTTTCCTTCTCCTAGAATTCTGCCTTGACAAAGGCTAAGGAGTCATCTCTCCCGGTGATTTTGGATGGCCATTGACTTTTAAGAGCTCCTCTGCCCTTTGACAGGTTTTGTTTTTAGTCCTGCAGGATGTCCAAAGTCACCCTCCTCACCAAGAAACCTTGGTGGGGTTGCCAGTTTAGTCGCCAACGACTCGACCATGAGACAGGTTGTACTGGGATACATGTTACCATACATACATACATACATAAATACATACATACATAGATACATACATACATACAGACAGACAGACAGACAGACAGACTATACGTATGTCTGTGTACATTGTAGAAAAAGTGAGACAGTGAGACAGCAGTATTAGAACAATTTTCTGGCTAATCAAACAGAATTAATTACTATATACATTAAATATAATCATTTATTTTTAATTTTTTAAAAGCAAAATTGTTAAATAATTAATTAAGAGACATAATTAATGAAGATGTATGTGAGATAGGTGTGAATAGAAGAGAAATATTGAAGGTCTCGTGTGCATTTGTTCAATATTTCATGTCCTGGCGTTGAATAGTTTGGTGGAACTATTTTTTAAATCACCATCACCATCATCACCGTCATCACCATCACCGCCACCAACACCACCATCATCACTGTCATCACCACCACCAACACCACCACCATCATCACTGTCATCACCATCACCACCACTACCATCATCACTGTCATCACCATCACCACCAGCACCATCACTGTCATCACACTCATCATCACCATCCCCACCATCACCACCATCATCATCACTGTCATCACCACCAACGCCACCAACACCACCATCATCACTGTCATCACCACCACCACCACTACCATCATCACTGTCATCACCATCACCACCAGCACCATCACTGTCATCACACTCATCATCACCATCCCCACCATCACCACCATCATCATCACTGTCATCACCACCACCGCCAACAACACCACCATCATCAACCCAACCATCATCACCACTGTCAGCATCATCAGCGTCGTCACCCACCATAGTTATCATCATCATCACCGTCATCACCACCACCACCACCACTATCAGTATCACCACCGTCATTCTCATCACCACCACCATCATAACCCCCCCCACCGCCACTACTAATTTACAGAGTGTACCGGGTACGTTGTTTTAATGGCACCACCACCACTACTAATTTACAGGGTGTACCGGGTACGTTGTTTTAATGGCACCACCACCACTACTAATTTACAGGGTGTACCGGGTACGTTGTTTTAATGGCACCACCACCACTACTAATTTACAGAGTGTACCGGGTACGTTGTTTTAATGGCACCACCACCACTACTAATTTACAGAGTGTACCGGGTACGTTGTTTTAATGGCACCAGCACCACTACTAATTTACAGGGTGTACCGGGTACGTTGTTTTAATGGCACCAGCACCACTACTAATTTACAGGGTGTACCGGGTACGTTGTTTTAATGGCACCACCACCACTACTAATTTACAGGGTGTACCGGGTACGTTGTTTTAATGGCACCACCACCACTACTAATTTACAGGGTGTACCGGGTACGTTGTTTTAATGGCACCACCACCACTACTAATTTACAGAGTGTACCGGGTACGTTGTTTTAATGGCACCACCACCACTACTAATTTACAGGGTGTACCGGGTTCGTTGTTTTAATGGCACCACCACCACTACTAATTTACAGGGTGTACCGGGTACGTTGTTTTAATGGCACCAGCACCACTACTAATTTACAGAGTGTACCGGGTACGTTGTTTTAATGGCACCACCACCACTACTAATTTACAGAGTGTACCGGGTACGTTGTTTTAATGGCACCATCACCACTACTAATTTACAGAGTGTACCGGGTACGTTGTTTTAATGGCACCACCACCACTACTAATTTACAGAGTGTACCGGGTACGTTGTTTTAATGGCACCACCACCACTACTAATTTACAGAGTGTACCGGGTACGTTGTTTTAATGGCACCACCACCACTACTAATTTACAGAGTGTACCGGGTACGTTGTTTTAATGGCACCACCACCACTACTAATTTACAGGGTGTACCGGGTACGTTGTTTTAATGGCACCACCACCACTACTAATTTACAGGGTGTACCGGGTACGTTGTTTTAATGGCACCACCACCACTACTAATTTACAGAGTGTACCGGGTACGTTGTTTTAATGGCACCACCACCACTACTAATTTACAGAGTGTACCGGGTACGTTGTTTTAATGGCACCAGCACCACTACTAATTTACAGGGTGTACCGGGTACGTTGTTTTAATGGCACCAGCACCACTACTAATTTACAGGGTGTACCGGGTACGTTGTTTTAATGGCACCACCACCACTACTAATTTACAGGGTGTACCGGGTACGTTGTTTTAATGGCACCACCACCACTACTAATTTACAGGGTGTACCGGGTACGTTGTTTTAATGGCACCACCACCACTACTAATTTACAGAGTGTACCGGGTACGTTGTTTTAATGACACCACCACCACTACTAATTTACAGGGTGTACCGGGTACGTTGTTTTAATGGCACCACCACCACTACTAATTTACAGGGTGTACCGGGTACGTTGTTTTAATGGCACCAGCACCACTACTAATTTACAGAGTGTACCGGGTACGTTGTTTTAATGGCACCACCACCACTACTAATTTACAGAGTGTACCGGGTACGTTGTTTTAATGGCACCACCACCACTACTAATTTACAGACTGTACCGGGTACGTTGTTTTAATGGCACCACCACCACTACTAATTTACAGAGTGTACCGGGTACGTTCTTTTAATGGCACCACCACCACTACTAATTTACAGAGTGTACCGGGTACGTTCTTTTAATGGCACCACCACCACTACTAATTTACAGAGTGTACCGGGTACGTTGTTTTAATGGCACCACCACCACTACTAATTTACAGAGTGTACCGGGTACGTTGTTTTAATGGCACCACCACCACTACTAATTTACAGAGTGTACCGGGTACGTTGTTTTAATGGCACCACCACCACTACTAATTTACAGAGTGTACCGGGTACGTTCTTTTAATGGCACCACCACCACTACTAATTTACAGAGTGTACCGGGTACGTTGTTTTAATGGCACCACCACTACTAATTTACAGGGTGTACCGGGTACGTTGTTTTAATGGCACCACCACTACTAATTTACAGGGTGTACCGGGTACGTTGTTTTAATGGCACCACCACCACTACTAATTTACAGTGTACCGGTTACGTTGTTTTAATGGCACCACCACCACTACTAATTTACAGAGTGTACCGGGTACGTTGTTTTAATGGCACCACCACCACTACTAATTTACAGGGTGTACCGGGTACGTTGTTTTAATGGCACCACCACTACTAATTTACAGGGTGTACCGGGTACGTTGTTTTAATGGCACCACCACCACTACTAATTTACAGAGTGTACCGGGTACGTTCTTTTAATGGCACCACCACCACTACTAATTTACAGGGTGTACCGGGTACGTTGTTTTAATGGCACCACTACTACTAATTTACAGAGTGTACCGGGTACGTTGTTTTAATGGCACCACTACCACTACTAATTTACAGAGTGTACCGGGTACGTTGTTTTAATGGCACCACCACCACTACTAATTTACAGAGTGTACCGGGTACGTTCTTTTAATGGCACCACCGCCACTACTAATTTACAGGGTGTACCGGGTACGTTGTTTTAATGGCACCACTACTACTAATTTACAGAGTGTACCGGGTACGTTGTTTTAATGGCACCACCACCACTACTAATTTACAGAGTGTACCGGGTACGTTGTTTTAATGGCACCACCACTACTAATTTACAGAGTGTACCGGGTACGTTGTTTTAATGGCACCACCACCACTACTAATTTACAGAGTGTACCGGGTACGTTCTTTTAATGGCACCACCACCACTACTAATTTACAGAGTGTACCTACTTACATATCTATTTGTCTTATTTATCTACCTACCTACCTACTTACCTACCTACCTACCTACCTACTTACCTACCTACCTACCTGCCTACCTACCTACCTACCCACCCACCTACCTAGCTACCTAACTACCTACCTGCCTATCCACCCACACACCTACCTACCTACCAATCTACCTACCTACCTACCTACCTACCTACCTACCTACTTACCCACTCACCCTCGGAGAGAAAGGCATCTGTCCTCAGCCGTCTCAATCTCGTCCACCATATAACCTCTTTCACCATAGCCACTATAGTAAAACAGCCTCTCTTTCGTTTTTGAAAGACGTTGGCGGTTTGATCCTTACTATGGATTCGGCAGTCACTTGGACTTGTCTCATACGCTACAGCAGTTGTTCTACGTAGTTCCACAGGTCGGTTACGCCCGGGCAGTGTTCAATTGCGTGTAGGACGGTTTCGATACCCTGCTCGCATCTTGGACACGTCCTCTTGGAAGGATTTCTGCCGGGGCGTCCATGCCTGTAGATCTTATCTCGAACTGGTAGAGGTCCTCGGTAGCACTTACCAGGCCAGGGACCTTTGGAAGTTGTCCATAGGTCCCGGGCGGAAATTTCTACCGAACAGATGTGTGAGCTCGTCGTCTTCGACGCCCAGAGTCTCTCCGAGCACGTTGTCGTACTTATGACGTACTAACCTTCTATAGAAGTGGAGTCTCCACTGATTGCTGTGCCCGCTTGACAGAGGACTGTGAGCACCTGAGCGCATTCAATGTGCTAGGCGCCCATTTTCTTCGGTCTCCGCTTGACCCTGGACTGCAGCTCCGTCAGCGAGACAAGTTGCGGAAAGGCCTGTCTCACAAACGGCGCCCACACCGGTTGATCGGTGAGAAATACCTGGAGATGCCGTAACAACCTCAGCGCATGTTTACGCATCATCAGCCACGGCATGCCCAGTCCTCCGTTGGAAGGGTGCTGACAACAGACGGATCTCTTCGATAGATATATAGATAGATATATTTCTTTATTTGCCACTAGGGCACAAGAGAAAGGGACAAATACACAGGGGGGGGGGGGGGGAGATAGATAGATAGATAAATAGATAGATCGATAGATAGATATGTTTCTTTTATTTGCCATCGGGGCATCAACAGTGGGACAAATACAATGGGGGGAGTTTACAAAACAAGGCGTCCTCAATAAGAGGAGGCAATAACAAAATATAAAAATAAAATAAAATATAACAGAATAAAATATATAACAAAATCCTCAATAGAGAGGAGGCGCCTTGGGGGGTCGCACACACCCCCGAAAAAAGTGTGCAACCCTTTTCCTCGGGAGCACAGAGAAGGGGTGCTATAGATAGATAGATAGATAGATAGATAGATAGATAGATAGATAGATAGATAGATAGATAGATAGATAGATAGATAAATAGATAGATAGATCGATAGATAGATAGATAAGCAGATAGATCGATAGATAAATATATAGATAAATATATAGATAGATAGATATAAGATGGTCATTGTAAATTAATGATGATTACTAAAAATATGTAATAAAATAGTTGT
>OZ024749.1:5720466-5722966 GCA_964016885.1 Eledone cirrhosa
CACACTAGGAATACTTAAAGTAAATGGATACCCAACATCGACCGTAAGTTGTCTTAGGTGCCTGAGACGCTGGTAGCATAGAACCTCCTCCGACACCTGCTTCCTGAAACTATCACACTTTAGTGAAACTATAACCACGGTGATCTGCAAAAAAGTCCGCAAAGAGGGATTAGACAGGCGTTTAGCCCAATCCGGCCCTGCACTACGAAATCATCTATAAAAAAGTGACCCTGAAACAACACACATTGCATGCTGGCAAACTGCTCCATTCGTGACACAGGTATGTGCCAACGAACATATGTAGTTTAAGGCATTCAATGCAACAAATGCAAGGACTTTTACTTCGGTAGTACCGTTAGACTTTTCTATATCCTCATTAAAGTACAACTCAATACACGCGCATCCTCCTTCAGAAAACACTTAAACATAACAGTTGCACTTGAAACTAGAGAGAGAAACGTAGGCAACCTTAGAATCAAAGAAGGAATACTAATAACTAGATAAAACCCATAAATAAACAACAGATTAGAACTCAGCACACACACTTGCCTTCTGACATAATAAAGAACTCACGCATTAAAGCTAACTCTAAAGACAATTACAACTATACACACAACATTTGACAGATACACGCACGCATACACTAGTTCAAACACATTACTCAATCCGGAATAGCTAAACTATCCAATCTACTGCAACTTGTAACAACATTCTCGTAAAATCATAAACAAAGGCACACAACGTTTGACAGGAACACGCACACACGACATAATACACGTCAGTCAGCAGACGACATCACTTCCGACAGCTTACAAACAATGGAAGACAAATTACGAACCGTTAACAATAATAATACACAAACTCCGACTCAGTTTTAGACCGAAAATATTGAGACAGATAAATAAAATAACAGGTGACATATCAACATTTCGATTGCCTTCAATATATTCCGAAATCAACTGTTCATTTGTATTGCTGTAGCAATACTTTATACACTACTTTATACACTACTTTATACACTAACACAATACTCCAAGGAAGCCACAACACCCATATATATATATAACCTTTCTGTATCTTTCGTTGTTGTTGTTGTTATATATGGCCAGAGTCTTCCGTCGGGTTTCTTGGTGTCACACTTTATAACTGTTGAGTTTACTCTGGACCTTAATGTCTTTTTAACTCTTCGCTCGATTGAGTATTTTGGGATTGCCTCAAACAAATCGAATTGTATTTGCTTATATATATATATATAACGAAGGAGTTGTGGTAAGAAACCAGATGGACCATAACGCACCAGAGTACTCAATACTTAGGGTAGTATAGTGGGTAATAGGAAAATGTATGACCCCGACGGCAGAGCTCAAGCCGTTTCGACGGCTATTTCAGGACTGAAATAGCCGTCAAAACGGCTTGAGCTCTGCCGTCGGGGTCATACATTTTCCTATATATATATATATATATATTAGAAATATAAGATATCGCCGAATTTTGACTAAAGAAATTAAAGAAATTATTTAGCCTGATAGTGGGGTTAAGAACCCTCGGAGAAATGTAAAAAGATGAGTATTGACGTATTCTTACTTGATATATATATATATATATATATATATATATATATATATATATATATATATATATATATATATGGTGGCTGCCATCTCGTTTTCGAGTACAGCCACTACTTTATATCCATGTAGGAGAACCCCTACCGATGCGCTGAACGAGAGTGAATTTTTAGTCCAGCCAGTGACTTGAACACTCTGGTACAAACACTACACTTGTGACAATTATTGACACATAGTGCTGGTCCCATGTGACGACAAGTGCAGAGAGATCTCCAGATATAAAGCAATGCCTGTGCCGTGAAGCTTTTATAGTGAGCAAAGGCACTGCACAAAGCCAGTCCCACTCTCTTGACCAAGATGATATTTACCAAAAAGAAGAACAAGTCAACATCATTGGATACCATCAAGGTTGCAGGTGTTATATCAGAGTTTTCCTTCTAGAATTCTGCCTTGACAAAGGCTAAGAGGTCATCTCTCCCGGTGATTTTGGATGGCCATTGACTCTCAAGAGCTCCTTTGCCCTTTGACAGGTTTTGTTTTTAGTCCTGCAGGATGTCCAATGTCACCCTCCTCACCAAGAAACCTTGGTGGGGTTGCCAGTTTAGTCGCCAACGACCCGACCATGGGACAGCTTGTACTGGGATACATGTTACCAGTATATACACAATCAACAAAGCAAATGAACAATAATAATATAAATTAATCCGATCTTTCCCTGATTTAGTTTCAGTCATTTGACTGTTCTTCAATCATTTGACTGTTCTTCAGTCATTTGACTGTTCTTCAATCATTTGACTGGTCTTCAGTCATGAAGGGTCAACATCTGAAAGATGTTTGCCGATCACATTGATGTAAATGTTATCGATCTCTATTTGCCGAAATATTATGTTACAGAACAAAAGCGCGTACACACTCACACGTACACACACACT
>OZ024749.1:5727966-5735466 GCA_964016885.1 Eledone cirrhosa
GTTTTGTTTTGCGCAGAGAGTTCCGATGACCAGATCTTTCTTAATCGGGGGTAGTATTCCCTGGTTACGCGTTCTTTATTACAGATACCATTATAGGATATGTTCTCATCTATCCCCAGGTATCTGTAGCAGTCCTCATCAGATATCGGTGAAACAGTTAGGCCATTAATGACAATGTTGCTAGATTGGGTTGTTGTTTTTTCCCGCTTTACAGTAATGCATGAGCATTTATCTTGGCCAAACTCCATTCCTATATCCTTTGAGAACGTTGTAACCAGGTTAACATTTTTCTTCATCCCATCCATGTTCTTGGCATAGAGTTTCAGATAGTCCACAAAACAATTATGGGTTAGGTTCGTATTTCTGTCCTCCTGTGAGCCAATGATGTATCCCTCACATTTCTTGAGCAGAAAGGACAAGGGGTTTAATAACAAGATGAATAATATCACAGACAGACTGTCCCCCTGAAATATACCCCTGCAATATTTAAATTTTATCAGTGAAAATAGAGTCCTCCCTCTCTGTCTTTAACCTTAGGATAATAGCCCAAGAAGAAGACAGCCTCTCTATGGCTCTGACAATAATGTCTGGGACTTTAGCAAGTGGGGAACAGAATCGAAAGCTTTCCTGTAGTCCAGCCAAACTGTAGCCATATTCCTCCTAAGTTGTCGCACCTCCGACATCGCAGTTTTGTTGATTAGGAGTTGTTCAGCACATCCCCAAACCCCTTTCTTTCCAGCTGCTTGTTTATCTGTGATGATGTTATTATTTTCACAGTGATCTTGGAGGAATAGGTTCAAGCAGGCTGTATACATCTTATACATCAGGTTCTGGCATGCAATGGGTCGGTAGTTTTTTGCCAAGTGGGTATCTTTGTTCTTAGGGACCAGTAACGTTTGTGCTAATGTCAACCATTCTGGTATAAGTGTATCTCCCTTAATAATTTGTTGGTAGAGGTCAGTAAGATACCTCTGATAGAATATCAGTTTTTTTGTACCAGTAGCCGACAATCATGTTTCTTCCTGGTGTTTTCTTATCTTGGAGTTTTCCTATCACAGTCTCAAGGGTACACTCACTTATTTCGTATGTTTTTTGTTGTAGTGTAGGAGCAATAGTTCTTTCAGATTTCTCTTAGCCACACTGCATCTTGGTTGAAATTCTTCTTTTCACCCCATATTTTTCTCCAAAAGGAATCTATGTCTTTCTGGGATGGGGTCTCAGTGACACTTATTATTTTGCCCTTCATATCTCTATAGACTGATGTTTGGTTACGTCTGAATCTTTTATTAAGCACTTTTCTCTCATCTACCTTCTTCAGGTATCGGCGAGTTTCGCTAACAGCTCTCAATTCTTGTTTGAGGGTAATCAGCTAATATTGGAGAGTTCTGGTTCTACTGTTAGCAAACATCTATTATATTTTTCACTCTTTGTTGGTGAGGTTGAGGTTTTTTTGTGTTTGTTTGCATGTAAGGAGCATTGTCACATGTCCTATGTTTTTTCGTAGGTCAGGAATCTTTTTTTTCTATTTTAGTTATATATGATGGTATTTTTGGTGGTGTTTTGTTCTTGTTAATATATCTGCTATCACCAAGATAATGCTTCACTGTCGTTGCTAGGGCATATAAACAGGCGTTGATTTGCCAAAATGTTGGGGTTTTAATCCGTCGTAAATATTCAACCCTCATTTTGTCAATAACACGTAGTATTCCATTATTTGGTTTTTTATTCAACATTGTCGTTTTAACACGTTCAGCAAGAGAGATATTTATACATGAGTTAATTTCTCTCTGGAAGATTTCGTTGAGGGAAATTTTCAATTGTTTATACTTTTGATTATCATTATCGATAGTATTTTCCACAACAGTCGAGGTAGACTCGGATGGTATACGTGGTGTCACATTTATTCGATTATTATTATTATCAATAGTGTTTTCCCCAGCATTCGAGGTAGACTTAGATGGTACAGGTGGTGTCAAGTTTCTTACAGGCATAGTTGTTTCAAGGCGCTGTTCGACCTGGCTGATAGGAAGTCTAGTAGCATGGCGACCTGTAGCACGTGTTGTTGATAACATGTTTGTTGTTGGGGAATTACAATTAATAATATTTATCTTATGTTTACGTTCAACAAACGTCGCTTGTTGGCGTAATTGTTCCGCTGTGAAATAATTTAGCTCTGGGTTCATTTCGCCCCAGTGTAGCTTCATTCTATTCATATAGCCAATGGAGGGATTGTTTTTTGCCATTTTATAACAATTAAATAAATCATTATTAAGTTCGCAACTCCAAGAGAAATGCGATTTATAATTTCGGTTTCTTCTGTAGCTACAACTGAATAAAGTTTGATTACCTTCTTTGTTATTTGTCTTCGGTACTTCCTTAATTTTTTTTTTTTTTGTATGTATGTATGGATGGATATAGATACGTATGTATGTATGTGTGTATGTAAACTTGGTGGGGTTGCCGGTTTAGTCGCAGGCAACCCGACCATGCGATAGGTTGTACTGGGTTACATGTTACCAGTAGCACTCAAGAGTGAGGAGGGTGATTTTGGACACCCTGCAGGACAAAAACAAAACCTGACAAAGGGCGGAAGAACTCATAAGAGGTAACGGCCATCCAAAAGTGTGTAAATATATACATGTACATATATATGTAAATATACACATGTACATATATATGTATATGTGTATAAACATGGGTGCATGTGTATGTATATGCGCGGGGACATAGAAATAGTCGGGCTTGACACCCGATCGCGCTGGAGACCCCTAGCCTTTGTCACGGCATTCTTCTAGGAGAAGGCAACTCAAGAAACTGGGATAACTCCAATATAAAACCTGCGGCTCAGTAGTTACCGATGATGATCTTTTCCTCTTTTCCGGTTATAGCTACTGTCGCTCAGAGAGTGGGATTGGCTCAGTGCACAGTTTTTCCTCACTATAAAAAAATATCTTCACGCACAGGCATTGCACAATAGAATTAATTAATAATTATTAATAATGGTATGTCGTGCAATGGCCATACTCGATAACGAGGGGGCAGTCATCATGTATGTATGTTCTTCTGGTTTTATAATTTCACAAATTTTACCATTAGAGAGAGAGTCGGTTTCTAACATAGTAACAAGACTTTCTCATTGGAATTTGCACAACATCAACTAGGTAGATATGTATGCATGTCTGCATGCATGCTTGTGTAGATATGGATGTATATTGTATGTGTGGATGTGTATGTTTTGAGTTTTATGTGTCCATGTGCATATGCTTTGTATCTGTATAGGTGTATATGCAGTTATTAGATACAAAATGTTGTATGTATATATGTATGTATGTATCTATGTCAGGTCACCAGTTGGTGCTACTGGTAACATGTATCCCAGTACAACCTGTCTCATGGTCGGGTCGTTGGCGACTAAACTGGCAACCCCACCAAGGTTTCTTGGTGAGGAGGGTGACTTTGGACATCCTGCAGGACTAAAAACAAAACCTGTCAAAGGGCAAAGGAGCTCTTAAGAGTCAATGGCCATCCAAAATCACCGGGAGAGATGACCCCTTAGCTTCTGTCAAGGCAGAATTCTAGGAGAAGGAAAACTCTGATATAACACCTGCAACCCTGATGGTATCTAATGATGTTGACTTGTTCTTCTTTTTGGTAAATATCATCTTGGTTAAGAGAGTGGGACTGGCTTTGTGCAGTGCCTTTACTCACTATAAAAGCTTCACGGCACAGGCATTGCTTTATATCTGGAGATCTCTCTGCACTTGTCGTCACTATGTGTCAATAATTGTCACAAGTGTAGTGTTTGTACCAGAGTTTTCAAGTCGCTGGCTGTACTAAAAAGCCACACTCGTTCAGCGCATCGGTGGGGGTTCTCCTACATGGATATAAAGTAGTGGCCGTACTCGAAAACGAGTTGGCAGCCGCCATGTAGGTGGGTATGCCTTTGAGGCCTTCTCGAATCGCATACGAGAAAGTAAAGCGGGATGTGAGGAAGAGCGTTGCAGTTGCATTTCCTGGCGGCGAGGGAACTCCTATGGTGCTGACTTGCAGCGTCTGTACGAGACTCTGCCTAAGCAAAGCTGGACTCGAAAGTCATCTTCGCAGTCATAAAGTAAGACCAGTGGTTGACTACCAGGCTGCTGTTGGAGATGCTACTGATCATGCTTGCCAAGCATGTGGTAGAGAATGTAAATCAGCAGGAGGGCTCAAACGTCATGCAAAAGTACATGAACTCCAAACACAGCCGGCTATTCCCAGTGAATATTTTGGTTGCCGACTCTGTGCAAGACATTTTAGATCATTGGCTGGGCTAAAAAGCCACATTCGATCACAGCGCAGTTAGTTGCTATCGTGTGTGTGTGTGTAGATATGTTTATGTGTGTGCGTGTGTGTATATATATATATATATATATATATATATATATATATATATATATATATATTATTATTGTTGTTGTTGTTGTCATTATTATTGTTGTTATTATTATTGTGGGTTTGACCAGAACCTTCTAGAGGTTTAGAAGTTGTTGAGGGTTGACATAGTTTCTGAATGGAAGGGCCAGATTGCTTGATGTAATGATAGCTATATTTAGGATGTGTATTCAATATAGGAGATAGTTAGTGAGTGTAGTCATATCATTTGGAGTAAATATGAAGGTTCCAAGTACATGCTGTTTATTTTTAAAGATGGTGGGGTGCAGTGATCTTTTACTTCCATATATATATATATATATATATATATATAGAAAGATTTGAATGGATACAGTTTAGTTGAAAGGAATTTATTGACACGTGTTTCTATAACAGTTACATAACCTGAAAACATATATACTCATCAGAGAAAATGTACAATAACAATAAAAAAATATATATAGACTCATCAGGAAAAATGTACAATCTAAACTATAATAAAGTAAAGAGTGCGGGACTGCATCCAGAATATAATTTTTTATCCCGTTTGTAAAATAAGTTGGATTCCTTTGAATAAATAATTGTTTCTACTTTAGGCACAAGGCCACCAATTACCCAGTGCATTACTGGTACTTTATTTTATCGACCTCGTAAGGATGAAAGGCAAAGTCAACCTCGGCGGGATTTGAACTCAGACCGTAAAGGGACGTAACTATGCTGGAAAGCATGGCGTCCGACGCTCTACCGATACTGCCAATCCATGAATGAATATTACATAATTTATCTGCTAAATTTCGTAGCTTTTGATTAAATATATTTTATTGCTTATTTAAAGATTCACTTCCTTAACATTTTCAAATGTCAACACTTCCGGTTAGCGATCGCTTAAATAAACATTCATATTTTTCCCTCACTAATTTTCTCCTAATGCAGTTTATATATAACTAGCAGAATGGCCCGGCGTTGCTCGGGATTCTAAACATAGATTGGCTTGTTTATCCCTCCTTTCTGAAACAGTACAGAGAAGTACGGAATACCTCGGCCTGGGGATGGTGTCTACATTTGTGCTTATAAAAAAAATTCGTCGTATATTACCAGGGGTTTAACTTAATTGGGTGCCTGAGAGTAAAATGTTCAACCCACGAAAGCCAAGACGATAGGGTTAAGTAAAAAGGCATTCGACAAACCGAACATGTAATTGTTGTGCTATGGTACAATGAAAGCAATAGTTACAGAGCAGTAAGCATGTGGGACTGTAGTGGTGGAGAGCATGAAGGAATTTAGTTGGATATTTTTATGGTTACAGGCCCTAACGCAACCAAAATGCTTTTAAAAATCGGTTTTTTGCTTAATGCAGGGTCTGAGGCAAAAAATGAGAAAATCTTTTTGCTCAAAATACTTTAAACGACTTAAGTAATGCAAAATTTGAAGAAATCGCCTGGATTATTGTTCAGTTATGCCTCAAATAAGCCTTTAAAGCCTAAAATACGCGGTCTTTCGCCTAATGCGGTCCCTAGGGCATTGCAAATTTGAAACATGTTTTGCTCAAAACACT
Organism: Eledone cirrhosa; assembly: GCA_964016885.1. Classification (NCBI taxonomy): domain Eukaryota; kingdom Metazoa; phylum Mollusca; class Cephalopoda; order Octopoda; family Eledonidae; genus Eledone; species Eledone cirrhosa. The sequence continues at coordinate 5,733,932 of OZ024749.1, forward strand.
CACACGACCATAAGTATTACATGTGTATAGTTTGAAAAAAATCGGTTGGATGGTTCTCGAGTTTTGGGGTGACAGACAGACAGACATTCTCTGTTTTATATATATAGACTAGCAGAAAACCAGCCGGGGCGGTTTTCTACTAGTCTATATATCTAAAACAGAGAATGTCTGTCTGTCTGTCAGCTCACTAAAACTTGAGAACCACCCAACCGATTGTTTTCAAACTTTAGACATGTAATACTTATGGTCCTGTGAGTGTTTTGAGCAAAACTTATTTCAAATTGTCAATGCTCTAGGGACCGCATTAGGCGATTTGGCGTTCTCTCAATATAATTCTTAGTCTTTCTTTTTAGATAGATACATAGATATAACGTTGCGCCCTTATAATATATGTCTGTATGTCTGGTGTCTGCATTACGTCATTATGACGCGCTCAGTGTGTGTGTGTATATATATATGTATCGTAATGCAGACAGCAAGACATAGCTTTCCTTCCCCTCTTCCAGCGTCTCTCTCTCTCCCTCCCGCTACCCACTCTTGTAGTCTGTCTCTTTCTTTGACTCTCACTCTCTCTCTACGCGTCGGACAGACAGACAGAGAAATTGCTGGTTATATATTATAAGGAGATATCGTGTTTTTTAATATATCATGGACTAGCAGTAAAGCCCGGCGTTGCTCGGGGTCGCTCAGTAGCTGTGTTAAAGTTACAATGTTAAGTTTCTTTTTTGGCTTAAAAACTGTAGTGTCTACTGTGCAGACTTGCATGTGGTGTTTTTGATTAATATTCCCTCAACCAACAATATGCCTTATGAAGTTAAGAAAACATAACGATAACCCGAATGTTATAACAAAAGAGGATGCTGGGGATAAAAACTGCACTGGTTATTTATAAAGACTGAGAAAGCCAGCGTAATTTTTTACGTAAGACGCTCAATGTAAACAGAACAAAGGGAAATAACTGATAACTTACGCTCAAAAATCGATACATTATATTCGATTTCGTCACATAGGGTGGGTCAATTTGAAATATTTTTTTCCGATGTCTTCGCTAGGGCTCAATGTACAAGTATAACAATTTCGGTGCAATTCCGTGAGAGATTCTAAGAGGAGATGTGTGCCAAAGATCGATAGACAGACAGACAACCACAGTTTTATATATATAGATTACGTTACTGATTACATAAGACAGTGTAACGCAGTCTTCGTTCAATTTCTGTGTATATCGTCAATTACGGTGGTATTTGATGTATCATATCTACATGCACGTATATTTGCGTATAATATCAATATACACACTACACATGCTAGCAGAAAACCACCCGAAAGGTGGTTTTTCTGCTAGTAACAATAAAAATTAATGGGAACTTTCACTGATTTGATTATAACTCATCTACAGTCATACTTCAGCCAGAATTCTCACCCTATTCTGTTCAAACCGACCATAACTGGCCACTCATACTGATATTAAAGTATTGTTCTCAAAATATACAACATCAAAGTCCATCAATTCGATATTACGCGAGACAATTATGTGA
>OZ024749.1:5747966-5770466 GCA_964016885.1 Eledone cirrhosa
TATACCATCAGTCTATCTCCTTCTAGTCACACATATAGACACACACACACACACACACACACACACACACACACACACACACACACACACACACACACACACACACACGCATATATATAACTATATGGAGGCACATGGCTTAGTGGTTAGAGCATTGGGCTTGCAATCGAAAGGTTGTGAGTTCAATTCTCAGACCGGGTGATGTGTTGTTTCCTTGAACAAGACACTTTATTTCACATTGCTCCAGTTTACTCAGCTGTAGAAATGAGATAATAGGACTGGGGTCCCTATCATTCCACTTTGGATAACCTAAGATGTGGGTTCGACTCCCATGTACGGCAACACTCATCTTTTTCCATTTCTCAGAGGGTTGGTTATAAACCACACTATCAGGCTAGAAATTTGTTTAGTCTAAAATAATGTGAAAGCTTATAATTTCTAATATATATCTATATATATATATATATATATATATATATATATATATATATATATATATATATATGAGGGTATGGAAGTTTGCTTGAAGCATTGTGGAATAATAGGTAAATATCTTTAAGTCGTTTGGAAGCCTCAACAATGCAAATGGGTAAATCTCCGGGTAACAAGATCCTGTGGTGGAGAGAGAGATGTAAGTGGGTGTACGTTGAGATGCGTGGTGTGTATAAGACGTGTAGAGGAATGAAGGAAAGAGTATAAAGGATAAAATAAAAATAAGAACACGAGAGAGAGTTACCTTGGGAGAGATTTAATAGTCCCTATATATTTCGGATTCACATACATCAACTGGGGTTTTTTTCCGGGGTAAAGGTTGTCTGTCGGACAGGTGCGAAACGCGTCCTCCGCTGTTTGTTGTTTTGAATATCTGGCAGATATTCAAAACAACAAACAGCGGAGGACGCCTTTCGCACCTTTCTGACAGACAACCTTTCCCCCGCCCCGGAAAAAACCCCAGTTGATGGATGTGAATCCAAAATATATAGGGACTATTAGATCTCTCCCAAGGTAACTCTCTCTCTCGTGTTCTTATTTCTATTTTATCCTTTATACTCTTTCCTTCATTCCTCTACACGTCTTATACACACCACGCATCTCAACGTACACTCACTTACCTCTCTCTCTCCACCACCGGATCTTGTTACCCGGAGATTTACCCATTTGCATTGTCGAGGCTTCCAAATTACTAAAGATATTTACATATATATATATATATATATATTTATTTGTTTTGCAAGGTCTTTGATCTGAAATCGTGTGTCAAAACAAATATTTTTATACTTAGGGAGGGTCATATTATTACAACAACAAGGCAATATTATTACAATACGACCCTCCCCAAGTATAACAATATATATATATATATAATAATAATATTATTTATAGTTATGTATATAATATAAACAACCATAAACAGGAAGGTCAGTCATTTCCTATTACCTTACTACCAGTAGGAGAAATATCTCAATGTATGAACCTCAGTTGTTTTACAGAGCAGGGAAAATAAATAAGTTATACAATTATCAAAGGTGTGTTCAAATCATTTAATAGCTGACAATATGTGTGTATATATATATATATATATATATATATATATATATATATATATATATATATATATACATATAAGCAAAAATAAATGGAGAAGTCAATACTTTTAAAAACAAAATTTACTTCTCACACAGTGTTTCATCTAAGGCAGAATAGCAATACATATATACATATATATATAAATGTGTGTATATATATATATAAATGTGTGTGTATATATATATATATATATATATATATATATATATATATATATATATATATATAAACATATAAATGGAATAGAATGAAACGAAATTTCATTTCTCACTCTTAGTACGGCAGTTACCTAAATGTAAGTATGTATGTATACGTTCATACATATATGTATACAGACGTACAGTAGCATGTATATATATACATACATGCACACATATATATGCACGAATCGGTTTACCGAACATTTATTATAATGCTTGGTTTGTTTGTAAACAAACAAACAGCCCGAATTACGCCGTACAGTGTTTAGGCAACCACGTCACCTTTTTGTTAAACACTGACACAGGAACGATGTACTAGTTTCAAGCTTATTAGCTATCGTCAACAAACCGAGCATTATAATAAGTGTTCGCTAAACCGATATGTGCATATATATGTGTGCATGTATTTATTTATATACATACTACTGTACGTCTGTATACATATATGTATGTACGTATACATACATATATACTTACATATATATACATACATATGTACGTATCATCATCATCATTGTTTAGATATGTATATCTATGTATGTGAATGTATGTATGAATAGTTACACACACACACACATATATATATATATATATATATATATATATATATATATATATATGGTGGCTGCCAACTCGTTTTCGAGTACGGCCACTACTTTATATCCATGTAGGAGAACGCCTACCGATGCGCTGAACGAGTGTGACTTTTTAGTCCAGCCAACGACTTGAAAACTCTGGTACAAACACTACACTTGTGACAATTATTGACACATAGTGCTGGGCCCTTGGTACCATGTGATGACAAGTGCAGAGAGATCTCCAGATATAAAGCAATGCCTGTGCCGTGAAGCTTTTATAGTGAGCAAAGGCACTGCACAAAGCCAGTCCCACTCTCTTAACCAAGATGATATTTACCAAAAAGAAGAACAAGTCAACATCATTGGATACCATCAGAGTTGCAGGTGTTATATGAGAGTTTTCCTTCTCCTAGAATTCTGCCTTGACATATATATATATATATATACACTCCAGTAAACATACATATATCTATCTAAAGGTTCTAGTAAAGTGGATAACTGAAAGTTATGTGAATCTTATTTGCACATGTATATATTTATATAATTTATATAATTTATATATATATATATATATGTGTGTGTGTGTGTGTGTATGTACACACATATATGCAAGTACATTTACATATATGTATGCTTGCATATACATGTATCGTCTACACCCATGCTAGCGTGGAAGATAGACGTTAAACGATGATGATGATGATATGTATACATGTATAAATAAGTATACTTACATATATGTATGCATAGAGACACACATATATATGTATACAAATGCATATACTTACATATTTGTATAAATTGCATTGAGGCACATGGCTTAGTGGTTAGAGCATTGGCCTTGCAATCGAAAGGTTGGGAGTTCAATTCTCAGACTGGGTGATGTGTTGTTTCCTTGAGCAAGACACTTTATTTTACATTGCTCCAGTTTACTCAGCTGTAGAAATAAGATGATAGGGACTGGGGTCCCTATCATTCCACTGCAAAGTGGTCGTGGGAGTGCCACGGCAAAAAAAATGAGGTTGCTGTTAGGAAGGGCATCCAGCTGTAGAAATTAAGCCAGGATCAGTTCCTATATGGGCAGGACAAGGTCAGCCGACCGGACACTGACCACAACATGACAACCCGTCTAATGCATGCTAGCGTGGAAGAACGGACGTAAAACGGTGATGATGATGATGATAATGATATCATAACAAAAGCAAAAAAAATTGGTAATCCACCACACCCATTCACCCACACACCCCTAATGGACATTATTGTATGTTATTGATATAAATAAAACTGACATCTTTATATAGAAAAATTATTATATCTATTTATGTATTCAATTTAAACGTCCGTATAGAGCTAGTAAGCCATGACAGACTAGGGGGAAGTATCAAGTACTCCTTACAGTTGATAATCAAAAAGAGCTAGTGAGAAAATTAATAAAAGAATGGTTAAAATGAAAAAAGAAAAAAAATACAATTTCAAATATTGAAGGCCAATGGGAAGCATCATCATCATCATCATCTTTTTACGTCCACTTTTCCCTGCTTGCAAGGGTGGGACGGAACTGATTCTTGCTTGATTTCTACAGCTGGATGCCCTTCCTAACACCAACCTCATTTACAGTGAGTGCTGGGTGCTTTTTTGCCGTGGCACCTCCACGACCACTTTGCAGTGGAATGATATGGACCCCAGTCCTATCATCTCATTTCTACAGCTGAGTAAACTGGAGCAATGTGAAATAAAGTGTCTTGCTCAAGGAAACAACACATCACCCGGTCTGAGAATTGAACTCACCCAATGCTCTAACCACTAAGCCATGTGCCGCCTCATTATAATTACTAACAGAAAACTACCGTTCCGGTGGTTTTCTGCTAGCATGTGTAGTGTGTATATTGATATTATACACAAGTATATATACATGTAGATATGATACATCAAATAAAATCGTAATTGACAATATATAATACATAGAAATTGAACGAAGACTGTGTTACACTGTCTTATGTAATCAGTAACGTAATCCATGATACATTAAAAAATTACGATATTATATATAAACTGCATTAGAAGAAAATTAGTGACGGAAATATATGAATGTTTATTTAAGCGATCGCTAACCGGAAGTGTTGACATTTGAAAATTTTAAAGAAGTGAATCTTTAAATAACCAACAAAATTATGTATATTTAATCAAGAATAACGAAATTTAGTACATGAATTATGTAATATTGTTTTATTATTTATTCAAAGTAATCCAACTTATTTTACAAACGGGATAAAAAAAATACATTCTGGACGCAGTCCCGCACTCCTTTCTTTATTATAGTTTAGATTATATATTAACAGAGGTGGGTGGACAGTATCCCTTTAGCTTCCGAGTTCAAATACCACCGAGGTTAGCTTTGACTTTACGGGGTCAATGAAGTACCAGTATTGTACTAGGGGTTGATTCACCCCTTTAGAATTTACATTCCTATCATATATTCATTATAAAGGCTTTATCTCACATAATATGGAATCCATGAGATTTTGATGATGTTATTATTTATTTTGAGAACAATACCTTAACATCAGTATGAGTGGCCGGTTATGGCCAGTTTGAACAGAAAGGGGTGAGATAATTCTGTCCAGAAATGGCAGGTTTGAAGAGAAAGGGGTGAGAGAATTCTGGCCAGTTATGGCTGGTTTGAAGAGAAAGAGGTGAGAGAATACTGGCCGGATATGGCCGGTTTGAACAGAAAGAGGTGAGAGAATTCTGGCCGGATACAGCTGGTTTGAACATAGAGAGGTGAGAGAATTCTGGCCGGATATGGCCGGTTTGAAGAGAAAGAGGTGAGAGAATTCTGGCTGGATACAGCTGGTTTGAACATAGAGAGTTGAGAGAATTCTGGCCAGATACAGCTGGTTTGAACAATTTAAATGCTAAAGGGTTATTCAACTTTCCTCTTCCCAAAAATACTTAGCTGTGTACCTAAATCGGAAACCTGGCAGTATCGGTAGAGGGTCGGACATGCTTTCCAGCATAGTTACGTCCCTTTACGATCTGAGTTCAAATCCTGCCGAGGTTAACTTTGCATTTCATCCTTACGGGGTCGATAAAATAAAGTACCAGTAATGCACTGGGTAATTGCTGGCCTTGTGCCTAAAGTAGAAACAATTATTATTATTTCTTTTATAAGTGTATTGTTGGTGCTTTGATAAAATGCATAGAGCCTGGCCCTGTACTCTAATGTGTAATGTTAGGCTAAAGGAGAAGACCCTTGTGAAAGGTGGTGTACAGTGGAATTGAACCCAGAATCAACTGGTTACGAAGACAATTCCTTAACCACACAGCTCTATTTACACCTGTGTTTAGTACAAAACTATCCTTACCATATATGATGTAGATGAAGTAAATGAGAAAATAATAAGAACTGTAATGGAGTAGTTGAAACATTGAGGTCTAATTTACCTTTATTTGTCACGTCAACAACTTTAACAGGAAAGTTGTGATTCTCCAAGGTTTCTGAAGATCACTATTGTATATTGACCCCTTTCACCTCATCTGTTGACCTCCCAAATTGCTTGATATTCACCTTCGGTTGTTCAGCAGTACTGTTAACACTTATTAACGATGTGTTTCACATCATTTACATACATATATATTCATACAAACACAAACACTTACACATATAAACACACATACACACACTGATACACATTCTTACAAACAGGCATACACACATATAGTCACACGCATAAACACACTCACACACACACAAACATATATATACACAGATACTCTCTCACACACACATACAAACATAAAAACAGTCAAATCTAAACACAGACGAAATCGGAAAGCCACAAACACACATAACTACACACACACCACTACACACACATAACTACACACACATAACTACACATAACTACACACACATAACTACACACACACAACTACACACACATAACTACACACATAACCACACACATAACTACACACATAACTACACACATAACCACACACACAAGTACACACATAACTACTCACACACAACTACACACAACTACACACACACAACTACACACACATAACTACACACATAACCACACACATAACTACACACACATAACTACACACACACAACTACACACACATAACTACACACATAACTACACACATAACTACACACACACAAACTACACACACATAACTACACACATAACTACACACACAACTACACACACACAACTACACACATAACTACTCACACACAACTACACAAACATAACTACACACACATAACTACACACACACACACACGCACTGTTCACAAATAGAAAGAGAGGAATCCTTACATAGGTATAATGGTAGATATTCCAAAAAGAAAATAATACAAAATATACAATATAAACAGAAGTGAAGTAGGAGAATGGGATCGATGAGTTAATATCTGTATACAACAACTACAACGGTACGCGATGGGGTCCACCCACAGCACGGCGGACAGAATGGAGAAGATGTTTCCCCGGAGGACGGCAAGGGAGACGTGCTGGAAAAGCCACTCCAACTCGCGGGGCTCACACCTGCGGCTGGCCAGCTCAGCGCCAACGGTGGTGAGTAAGGAGGTAGCCCTGGGGCCGACGAGGACACCAGTGTCCCCAACCCAGTTTGCATTACTGCGTTTTATTGATATAAATAAAACTGATATTTTAATATAATTAAATATATTATCATTATCATTGGTGGATTGGCAGTATCGGTAGAGGGTTGGACGCCATACTTTGCAGCATAGATTTACGGCCCTTTACGGTCTGAGTTCAAATCCTGTCGAGGTTAACTTTGCCTTTCATCCTTACGGGGTCGATAAAATAAAGTACCAGTCACGCACTGGTGTCGATTTAATCGACTTTCCCCTCCCCCAAAATTGTTGGCTTTGTGCCTATATAGGAAATCATTATTATTATTATTATTGGGCGGTGGATTGGCAGTACCGGTAGAGGGTCGGACGCCATGCTTTGAAGCATAGAGTTACGTCCCTTTATGATCTGAGTTCAAATCCCGCTGAGGTTAACTTTACCTTTCATCCTTACGGGGTCGATAAAATAAAGTACCAGTAATGTACTGAGTAATTGCTGGCCTTGTGCCTAAAATAGAAACAATTATTATTATTATTATTATAAGTGTACTGCTGCTGTCACAATAAAGAGCACCCAGTCAACCCAACTCTGTAATGCAGTAGAGCCGGTGTCACCATAAAAATTACTCAGTCCTCACTGTAAAGTGGTAATGTTGGTGCTACCATAAAAAGCACCCAGTCCTCACTGTAAAGTGGTAATGTTGGAGCTACCATAAAAGGTACCCAGTCCACACTGTAAAGTGGTAATGCTGGTGCAACAATAACAAGCACCCAGTCCTCACTGTAAAGTGGTAGTGCTGGTTCCACAATAAAAAACACCCAGTCTGCACTGTAAAGTTTCAGTACTGGTTCCCCAATAAAATGCACCCAGCACACACTGTAAAGTTTTAGAGCTGGTTACACGGTAATACACATCCAGCCCACACTGTAAAGTGGTAGTGCTGGTGCAACTACAAAAAGCACCCAGCCTGTATTGTAAAGCAGTAGCGCTAGTACCATGATAAAAACCACCTGGTCAACACTATAAAGTGGTAATGTTTGTGTCACCATAAAATGAACACAGTCCACACTGTGAAGTGTTGGTGTTGGTATCACAATAAAATGATGATGATGATAGAAGTGAGGTGTGAGAATTAATAGTCACTATATGTTTGAAACCTAAAGCTTGTTAAGACTTATGTCCTAATATGGAAGTCTGGTATTAGATCTGATAAACACAATATTTGTGAAACATAAGGCTCATCATGGCTTATCTCAAGTTCCCATGGCTTTAGGCAACATAATCCTAAATCGATTTCTTGCTTGAAGCTTTACTTAATTCATTCTCTGCTCTTAAGAATTTACCTTTACTTCCCTTCATTCACATATCTTTCTGCTCACATCAACACACCACACCGGCTGCACTCCACCCCACTACACCACACCAGACCACACACGCAGCACCTTATCTTTCAGGCCTTCCCACTTTTCTCTCTGTATTATGCACTCAAATTATTAACACTTTAGCATTTAAACCAAATGTATTTGGCCAAATATCTCTCACCCCTTTGTGTTCAAACTAGCCATAACTGGCTGCTCATACTGACGTTAAGGTATTGTTCTCAAAATAATTAATATCATAGATTCAATAATATGTGAGATAATTATGTATGATAATGTCTATACCACAAAAATACAATAGTGTACATAGAGTACTGTAAATGATAAGGGGTTAAATTCATTTCACAGAACTGGATGGAAAAAGTTCAGAGAGCTTATACCACTATTGGCCGCTAAAGGGTTCTCTCTAAAAATGAAAGGCAGGCTGTATGATGCCTGCATACGAACAGCAATGTTACATGGCAGTGAGACCTGGGCATTGTGTGCAGAGGGTATACGCAGACTGGAGAGGAACGAAGCTTGCATGCTCCGCTGGATGTGTAATAGTAATATACGTGAACGGCAAGGCATAAACGAACTAAGGGAGAAATTAGAAATAAGAGGGATCAGATGTTGTTTACTCGAGAGAAGACTACGTTCGTACGGTCACGTGATGCGCATGAAAGACGACAGCTGTATAAAAGAGTGCAGGGCAATAAAAATAGACGGTAGCCACGGAGTAGCCAGACCCAGAAAAACCTGGGACGACCTGATAAATTCCGACCTCACACACTTACACCTCTCCAAGACAATGTCACTGGACCGAGATCTTTGGCGCTACACAGTAATAGAGAAGACCCACCTTGCCTAAGTACAACGTGAAACCTACTACAGTCAGTAGGCACCTCTAACAAAATACCTCCCCCCCCGTCCCACTACCCCCACCCCATCCACACCACCCCCTTAAATGTGAAGTTATGTTGGTACCACAACATCCAGTCCGAAACAAATGAGGTCGTGTAGGTGTCACGACAAAAAACACACAGTCCACGCTGTAATGTGGCAGTGTAGGTAACACGGTAAAAACCTCCCAGTCCACACTGTAAACGTGGTTGGTGTTAGGAAGGGCATCCAGCCGTAGAAAACGAGCAGGACAACAAATCTTGCCTCAAGTGGGAAACCTCCCGTCCAAACCCATGCAAGCTTGGAAGATGGACGTTAAACGATGATGATGATGATATATATATATATACAAATATTATATATACATATATATATAATATATATATATATATACATATATTATATATACATATATTATATATACATATATATATATATAATATATATATATATATATATATATTATATATACATATATATATATAATATATATATATATATTATATATATATACATATATTATATATATATATAAATATATATATATATAGAGAGAGAGATTATATATATATATATGTATATATATAACCAACGATTAGTATGGTTCATTGATTACTCAACAGATACAATATTACAATAGATTAGAAGCACTCAACAGTGGTTTTTCCTGGAGTTTTTAATATTATTCAAAATGTTAACAAATGAAAAATATTCTCATAATCAAAATATATATTTTATTATACATATTTCAAAGGTACACTGGTGTTTAAGTACGTTTTCATCAGACAAAATATATGATTTGATATGTGACATACCGCTACTGTTTTGATTATTCAATTCCAGTATATAAATATCATATATATATGTATCTATATATCATATATATATATTATACATACGGTATACATTCATGTATACATCGCTATTTCAGAGCACCAATCCTAATACTTCATTTTTGCTGGACCGGCAATCGCTCTGTATAATCAGCTCCTGATTATTACTGGAATTCTATAAGAATCCAGCTTCTATAATTTTCGGTGGAAGCAGGGTAGTGCGTGGCTCTAATGAACGTCATCCAGCATGAAACAGACTGTCAACCTCTCTCCCTATTTCGCCGAAAATAAGTAAATGACATAGTCTCTACTTTAAAACTGATAGTGTATGGTCTTCTAAATCTTTTTAGTTAAACATACGGTATATTACCAAATATACTATACATACATTCATATATATATATATAATTAATAATAAGCATGACCGATATGTCAGAGTATCATCTTTAAGTTTTTCTGGGTGTGACATGCGTTTCATGATTGATCAACTCAAGGTTCACTCTGTATCAATCAGGTCCGACTCGGGAATCAATAGCTCCTCAGACTCTTAGATTTATTAAAGAGGACATGTGCACATGCGTGTGTATGCATCAGAAAGTGTAGGATTGATGGTTAAGTGTGTGCAGAGGTAGATGTGTGTTGGGTGATATATATGGATGTTGTAAATTTGGCTGTGTATTGTGTGGTTGTTGGAGTTGTGTGTGTGTATATATGTGTGTGTTTGTGTGTGAAGGATAAAGGGAGATTATAGGAAGTGTTGTGGGGGGAGGGAATTGAGTCCAATCAGAAAAGTGGTTCCAATGTGAACAATTATGTTCTGCTCGGGACTGGTGTGAGTGGCTGTGGATCCAGAGTGTAAAAGGTGACCTGAGACAGAGAGGTGTTGAATACAGTGTTGGGGAAATGAAACTGATGAGTGATAAGAGTGTATTTATCTAGTCGTATGGTCCTAAAGTGTTTGGTGAATCAGTCTGCTAGACAGAGTCCTATCTGTCTGATGTAAAGGGATATACAAAGGGAACAACATAGGACATAGACAATGTTGGTGGAGATGCAAGTGAATGAGTGTTGAATGTGAAAAGAATGGTTCATGCCTGTGAGATTGGTGAGGTTAGTTATATAGGGACAGGTGTTACATGGGGGGCGAGAACAAGGAAGAGAGCCAGGAGGGGTCCTATTAGAGGGAAAGGGTGAACTGTGCACAAGAAGTTCACGGAGATTACAGGTTCACTTAAAGGTAGTGATGGGTGGATTGGGTGAGAAGTGAGGGGGGTCAGATACGAGGGTTCAAAAGCAAGAAGGATGCAGCGATGTAGTGGTAAGGTTGACAGGTGGTAGATGAGGGGGAAAGGAAGGCAGGTGTTTAGGGGATGTGAGGGCTGTGGTGCAGTTAATATCACAAGTGCTGGTAAGGGCAGCTTGAATCATGGTGGGAGGATATCCATATTGGATGAAGCGAGAAGGCATGTGTTGAGACTGGGTCTTGAAATCATGGTCCTGGCTGTAAAGCCATCGAAGACGGAGGAATTGGAAGTAGGGTATAGAGAGATTAATGTGGATGAAGTGGGAGGATGGGAAGGCGAGTTAGGAATGAGAGTCAGTGGGTTTGTAGAAGATGAAAGTAGAGTGTAGGGGGGGGGGGGTGATCAATAGAGAGATGTTGAGAAACTGGACAGCAGAATCAGGGACAGAGATGGTGAAGGTGAGAGCAGTATGAAGAGACTGGACGAAGCAGTGGTGCCAATACAGTTATTAATATGATGACTGTATAGCTCAAGGGCCTTTATCTTCTCCCAGTGTACTGGGAGAAGATATAGGCCTCAACATAGCCAATGAACACATTCCCATGGCTACCCCAGAGACATGCTGGTAAAACCCTCCAGAAAAGGAAACCCACTGAGGGTGAGAACGAGCACAGCAAGACATGATAGTCAAATATAGGTATTTATGCTGAGGTCAATTTGAGATGCACGTGGCATTTATGGGATCCTATTTTGTTCATTTATGAATTAAATCAGATATATGTTATTTCCCCAACTGACTGATATCTTTTTCTGGATATTGTATTATTTATATATATATGAGGGGGCTTCAAAAAGATTGTGGAAAAAGTACATAACTAAAAATCATATGCAGGGACTTTGATCTCAATGCACCTGTACGTTCTTGTACTAACATATCATAACATGCTCTAACATGAACCCTTAAATACATGTTGCAATGTGGCACTGCCAGTCGGAAGTCAGCACATGCTCATACAACATGGTCTCCATCAAAACATCAAATTCATGGTGAAGCTAGGGTAGAAAAGCAGCCAAATCCTTGACACTCTGGAGCAAGTTTATGGGGACAATGCCCCAAAGAAATCAACAACCTACATTTTGATAAGTTGTTTTAGAAGTGGAAGAGATGGGGTTGAAGATGATCTCCAGTTGAAGATGTAAAGAAAGCTGCTTTGACATGCTTTAACCCTTTAGCAATCACATTACTTTATATATACTATTATATTTTCATGGTAAATGCTTTATCTCACATAAGTATCTCATATAATATCGAATCTATGAGATTTTGAAAGTATTTATTTTGAGAACAATACCTTAACATCAGTTTGAGTGACCAGTTACAGCCAGTTTCAACAGAAAAAGGTAGAGAATTCTGGCCGGTTTTGGCTAGTTTGAACACTAAAGGGTTAAATTGCATGGATCTCAGTTTTACACAGACGGATTTAAAGGCTTTTATCAATGCTTGCAGAAATGTATTGACCTAGATGGAGCATATGTTGAAAATTACACAACATAACTTAAACAGTTTTTTCCTACTGTGCTTTTTCCACAAACGTTTTGAAGTCCCCTCGTATATATACATATAAATAAATAAATAAATATATAAATAAATAAATATATATAAATATATATATATATATCCAGGGAATGTAACTTGGAGTTACTGTAGGTTCACCCGGGTGAGCACTCGATGTTTAGGTTGACTTCAGTGTCGAGGTTAGAGCTAGACAGAGTGTATTATAGTGAAATAAGATAACAGGGACGATTGGTTACTCCTTCATTACATTTATTGGTTGGTGATGCTGGTTTTACCACTGCCCAGCTCAGGGTTCGATCTGTATCGATCTGACCTGACTCTGTAATCCGCGGCTCGTCAGACCCCTTGTAATGTTAATGGAAGAATGAATACATGCTGTATGATAAAGTCAGAAGTTCCACTTTTTTTTAATTAACTGCTCCTTTTCTATACTGTTTCTAAATTACCTGCCCCTGCGTGAACTCTCTTGTTATATCCCCAAAGGCAAAACACAATCAACCATAGGCGGCCATCTTTGTTTTCCATTCTTTTCTTGACAGGCTGAAGAAATTATGGCCCAGAGTGCAACAAAACTTCAGTACCTGTTTATGTCACTGTTGTAATTATATATATATATATATATATATATATATATATATATATACATACCCACACACATTGTATTGTTTCTTTGCTATTGCAGAATCTAAAACATAACTAATGTAGAGTAGAATATCAACTAATTAGAGAGAGAGGGAGGAATAGATAGATAGAGATGGGGAGAAAGAGAGAGAGGCATATATATATATATATATAGAGAGAGAGACATATATATATAGAGAGAGACAGACAGAGGAACATAGACAGATAGATAGAGTCATGGAGAGAGAGACATATAAAATATAAATAAATATATATATACACATAGAGAGAGAGGAACATATACAGTTAGATAGAGACATAGAGAGAGAGGAATATATACAGTTAGATAGAGACATAAAGAGAGAGAGACATACATATATATATATATATACAGAGAGAGAGGGGGTGAGAGAGAGAAGGTGAGAAATAGAAGGTGAGAGAGAGAGAGAGAGCGAGAGAAAGCCATCAAACATTCCGTGCAAAAGTTAAAAATATAACAGTGAGAATTAAATTGTGCCATTTTAGTAGGGGATTTGACCTGAGGCGGTAAAACTTTAAAAATATCTCTAAAGAGAAGGAAACCTTTGAGATTTCTATTTGAACACAATCTACAGAAGAATCTTTAAATATTCTACTGACGTAACTTGTAGCACAATTTTTGGTACAACTTTTATTTAACCTTTTCATTACTGTATGTCTAAT
Organism: Eledone cirrhosa; assembly: GCA_964016885.1. NCBI lineage: Eukaryota > Metazoa > Mollusca > Cephalopoda > Octopoda > Eledonidae > Eledone > Eledone cirrhosa. The sequence goes on from OZ024749.1 coordinate 5,762,185, forward strand.
AAAAGAAACTGCCTGTTATTTTCAAATCATTTTAACTATAATCAAAAATTAGGTGTAAATAAATAATATAACTAACTTTCCTATCATTAACCCTTTAGCATTTACATTATTCTATATTTACTATGTTATTTTCACAGTAAACAGATTATCTCACATAATATTGAATTTATGAGATATTGGTATCATTTTATTTTGAGAACAATACCTTAACATAAGAATGAACAGCTGGTTATGGCCCGTTTGAACAGGAAGAGGTGAAAGAATTCTGGCCAGATACAGATGCTTTAAATGCTAGAGGGTTAACCCTTTAGTATTTAAGTTACTCTATATTTACTATTGTATTTTCACAGGGAAGACTTTATCTCACATAATATTGAATCTATGAGATTTTGGTGTTTTTTTATTTTGAAAACAGTACCTTAACATAAGTATGAGCAGCTGGTTACGGCTGGTTTGAACAGACAGAGGTGAGAAAATTCTGGCCGGATATGGCTAGTTGAAATGCTAAAGGGTTAAGCTAGAGTCTGGAGTATAATTTAACAAATGTTTTTAAATAAAATTAGGATAAATCTCCCTAAAGTTGTTAATCAACATGATAAAAGTACCCGGTACACATTGTAAAGTTTGTTAGTGATAGGAAGACCATTCAGTCAGAGAAATCTTACTAAACAAGGGGTCAGGAGGAACCTTGAGTTGTTGGAAAGGCATGGCAACCTCTATAGTGATGATGTTATGAGACAATACACTCAGTAGAGTATCTAAGTAAATGAGATATGGGTCCTCAGCCCATCTGAATCCCATCAGTAGCGTCTACTTGAGTACTGACTTGGTCCGTGAAGGCCAGCCCAACCGTTGCATGGTGGGAAAATTAATGTTAGATTATGATGATTGTGATGATGATAAAAATAATAATGATTTCTACTATAGTCACAAGGCCAGCAATTTTCAGGGAGGGGAAAGTCGATTAATTTGACCCCAGTGCATTACTGGTACTTTATTTTATCAACCCCGTAAGGGTGAAAAGCAAAGCTAACCTCAGCGGGATTTGAACTCAGAACGTAAACGGCCATAACTCTATGCCGCTAAGCATGTTGTCTGATGCTCTACTGATACTGCCAATCCACCATGATGATAAATACTTTCAAACAAATACTTTTTTATTTATTGCACAATTAATGGAAGTTTAGTATTACAGTTTAGTATCAATGGTTTCATTACCATATTTCATGTTTAATTAAAATATTTCTCAAATTTTACTTCCCCAACATTCCATCTTAATCTCTTCTATTTTCTCTAAATATACGAATCACCAAGAAATATTTCAAAAACATTAGCTTCAGTAATATTGTTTCTATTTTAGGCACAAGGCCAGCAATTACTCAGTACATTACTGGTACTTTATTTTATCGACCCCGTAAGGATGAAAGGCAAAGTTAACCTCGGCAGAATTTGAACTCAGACTGCCAATAACAATATAATGTTCAAATAATTGGGAAAATAATCGAGAATTTGTAGTGATTTAGTAATATAATTAACCTTCTCATTATTATTGGTGGATTGGCAGTATTGGTAGAGGGTCAGACGCCATGCTTTTCAAGCAAAGAGTTAAGCCCATTTATGATCTGAGTTCAAATCCTGCCAAGGTTAACTTGGCGGGGTCGATAAAATAAAGTACCAGTAATACACTGGGATAATTGCTGGCCTTGTGCCAAAAGTAGAAACAATTATTACGGGGTTGATAAAATAAAGTACCAGTAATACACTGGGATAATTGCTGGCCTTAAGGCCAAAAGTAGAAACAATTATTACGGGGTTGATAAAATAAAGTACCAGTAATACACTGGGATAATTGCTGGCCTTAAGGCCAAAAGTAGAAACAATTATTACGGGGTTGATAAAATAAAGTACCAGTAATACACTGGGGTAATTGCTGGCCTTGTGCCAAAAGTAGAAACAATTATTTAGCTGGTGAAGGGCAGAGGCATGGCAGAATCGGTAGAGCGTCGGACACAATGCTTTACGACATACAGTTACATACCTTTACATTTAAATTTCAAATCCTGCTGAGTTTAGCTTTGGCTCTCATTCTTATGGGGTCAATAAAATATAGTACCATTTAAGTACAGGGGCCAATGTAATTGACTTTCCTCTCCCCCAAAATTGCTGGCCTTGTGCCTATGTAAGAAAATCGGTAGAGGGTCGGACGCCATGCTTTGATGCATAGAGTTACGGCCCTTGCCATTCTGAGTTGAAATCCCGCCGAGGTTTACTTTGCCTTTCATCCTTACGGTGTCGATAAAATAAAGTACCAGTAATACACTGGGCAATTGCTGGCCTTGTGCCTAAAGTAGAAACAATTATTATGGCAGTATCAATAGAACATCGGACAACAAGCTTCACAGCATAGAGTTATGGCTCTTTAAGTTCTGGGTTCAAATCCCACCGAAGTTAACTTTACCTTTTATCCATATGAGGTTGATAAAATAAAGTACCAGTAACACACTGGGGTTGATTTAATCGACTTTCCCCTCCCCTTCAAATTGTTGGCCTTGTGTCTAAAATCAGTAATAAATCAGTAGAGCACCAGACAACATGTCATGTGATATTTAGTGACATATTTCTACATTTTGAATTCAAATCCTGCCAAGGTCAACTTTGCCATTTCTCTTTCCTTCAAAGGTCAATAAAATATTGATGTAATCAGCTTTCCCCTTCCCAGGAAATGGCTGGCCTTCTGCCAATGTTAGAATAAATTATTAAACTAGTGTTTGGAGAATAACTTAACAAAGGTTATTACCAACCCATCCTCCCCTATGCTCAAACTGAGGAATATATTTAATAGGCGACCCTTTCCTCTACCATCTCCCCCGCCCCCACCATACACCTCCCTTACTGTAACCACCCCTCCCCTATTACCTCTGTCCTCAATTTCCCCAAGCTTCTTCCCCCTCCCACCCAAGTTTCCATCTCACACCATGAAGTGGTCCCTCTGGAGCCATGACAAAAGGTGCCCAGTCCACCCTCTATATTGGTCATGTAGGTGTCAAGACAAAACCACTTTCCAGTTGACACTGGAAAGTGGTTGTGTCGGCGACATGACAAAAGGTGCACAGTCCACGCTCTAAAGTGGTCATGTAGGTGTCGCAACAAAAAGCACCCAGCACACACTGTAAATGTGGTTGACGTTAGGAAGGGCATCCAGCTGTAGAAACCAAGCCAAAATCAGGCCAGTGTGAGCGAAATATGGTCCTCTGACCTGATCTCCCCTAAAGGGACAATGGATGTTAAACGACGATGATGATGATGATGATGATAAACATTTAAAAATAAGCATCTTTGTACCATCATAGAAGGGGAAGTGGTTTTAGGCAGACCATCGGTAAAGGGGTTAAAACATAGGCCTATACAGATAGGAGTGTCTGTACCTTGTTTGTGAGTGTCTTTCGAATTTATCTAATTTACAACTCGGAGAGGAAAAAATAAGAATAAAAAAGTAAGAATATATATAAAAAAAAAGATTAAAAAAGGAAGAACAAATATAGGAAGAAGTGTGTTATTATTATGGTGAATATATAAAATTTGTCTTAAGGCAAGTAAACTATAATTTTCATGAAAACTAAATTGACCTGTGCTGTACCTCAGCACCAGCATCACTTCAACTTTCAACCAGTCATCTATTTAATCTCTGGGAAATAATGTATTATGGTATTAATAAATAACATAGAAATGACATAAAATATAGTCTCTCAGCCTCCTGCTGTTTAGGAGAGGGAAATGTAATGAAAAATGTATGAGGAGAACAACAAATAATAATAATAATAATAATTTCAATTATAAAAATTCAGTGGAAATGTACAAGCTTTGTTGCAATGTACAGTGTTTTGTATGTTATTACTCAGTAGGTCTGGAGAAAGGGGCAGTGTCCATGGCCTTCACAAGCCCTTTGAGGCCATCACCACTTCCTACAATGCTGGAACAGGAAAGCAGGGAGATTAAACTAGATATTTGAATATTTTAGTCTTTCTTTGCTTTGTGAAATGAAATTTAACCTAGCTAGGGATTTGTTTTGTAGCTATGGAGAGGAAAACTAATGACGTAAATAACTTCAAGTTGTTTCTCAAAAATACAAAACAAAACATTTAATTAGGATTTAACATTTTTCATACCAAACTGCCTCAAACATTCACATCTTTTATAATGCAAAGATGCTTCAATTTAGATGTTTATATTAATCTAAAAAAGCATTTTAACAATTTTACATTAAAAAAATTAAATTGTTAATTTGAGTTCCAAACACCAGCTTGATAATGAGAAAGTGATATTATATTACTAAATCCGGACGCCATGCTTTCCAGCATAGTTACGTCCCTTTACGGTCTTAGTTCAAATCCCACCGAGGTTTACTTTGCCTTTCATCCCTACGGGGTCGATAAAATAAAGTACCAGTAATGCACTGGGTAATTGCTGGCCTTGTGCCTAAAATTAGAAAATATTATATTATTAAATCCCTAAAATTCCTTTACTGTTTTCAAATTTATTTTAAAATCATAGGCAGTGTTTTTCATTAGAAATTTAATAATGAATAGGTTAATTATAGTAAATTGTTGAAACAAAAATTAAATATATCCACTTGAACAAAGAAACTACAATGTGATTATTTGGATTGCTAGACATAGTAGCCAAATCTTTCTTAATTCACACCCTACTTTTAAAAAAGGGTACATTTGATTTTACAACAAACTCCTAGATCAACAAAACTGTAAGAGATGGCTTTATTTGCAGCTAGAAAACTTTTGATCATATGTCAAATGATGGACTGGCCATTTCTTGGGGTAATGCCTTTATTTTGTCTGTGGGGAGCAGCTGAGGCACTACTCAGACTGGAGTAGAGTGTTTGTCTAGGGAGGTGTAGCTGAGGCACCACTCAGACTGGAGTAGAGTGTTTGTCTAGGGAGGTGTAGCTGAGGCACCGCTCAGACTGGGGAAGAGTGTTTGTCTAGGGAGGTGTGGTTGAGGCACTGCCCAGACTGGAGCACCACTCAGACTGGGGAAGAGTGTTTGTCTAGGGAGGTGTGGTTGAGGCACTGCCCAGACTGGAGCACCACTCAGACTGGGGAAGAGTGTTTGTCTAGGGAGGTGTAGCTGAGGCACTACTCAGACTGGGGAAGAGTGCTTGTCTAGGGAGGTGTAGCTGAGGCACCACTCAGACTGGGGTAGAGTGTTTGTCTAGGGAGGTGTGGTTGAGGCACTGCCCAGACTGGGGCACCACTCAGACTGGGGTAGAGTGTTTGTCTAGGGAAGTGTAGCTGAGGCACCGCTCAGACTGGAGTAGAGTGTTTGTCTAGGGAGGTGTAGCTGAGGCACCGCTCAGACTGGAGTAGAGTGTTTGTCTAGGGAGGTGCAGATGAGGCACCGCTCAGACTGGAGTAGAGTGTTTGTCTAGGGAGGTGTAGCTGAGGCACCGCTCAGACTGGGGTAGAGTGTTTGTCTAGGGAGGTGTAGCTGAGGCACCGCTCAGACTGGAGTAGAGTGTTTGTCTAGGGAGGTGTGGTTGAGGCACTGCCCAGACTGGGGCACCACTCAGACTGGGGTAGAGTGTTTGTCTAGGGAGGTGTAGCTGAGGCACCGCTCAGACTGGAGTAGAGTGTTTGTCTAGGGAGGTGCAGATGAGGCACCGCTCAGACTGGAGTAGAGTGTTTGTCTAGGGAGGTGTGGTTGAGGCACTGCCCAGACTGGGGCACCACTCAGACTGGGGTAGAGTGTTTGTCTAGGGAGGTGTAGCTGAGGCACCGCTCAGACTGGGGAAGAGTGTTTGTCTAGGGAGGTGCAGATGAGGCACCGCTCAGACTGGGGAAGAGTGTTTGTCTAGGGAGGTGCAGATGAGGCACCGCTCAGACTGGGGAAGAGTGTTTGTCTAGGGAGGTGCAGATGAGGCACCGCTCAGACTGGGGAAGAGTGTTTGTCTAGGGAGGTGCAGATGAGGCACCGCTCAGACTGGGGAAGAGTGTTTGTCTAGGGAGGTGCAGATGAGGCACTGCCCAGACTGGGGCACCGCTCAGACTGGGGTAGAGTGTTTGTCTAGGGAGGTGTAGCTGAGGCACTACTCAGACTGGGGAAGAGTGTTTGTCTAGGGAGGTGCAGATGAGGCACCGCTCAGACTGGGGAAGAGTGTTTGTCTAGGGAGGTGCAGATGAGGCACCACTCAGACTGGAGTAGAGATTTTGTCTAGGGAGGTGTAGCTGAGGCACCACTCAGACTGGAGTAGAGATTTTGTCTAGGGAGGTGTAGCTGAGGCACCGCTCAGACTGGAGTAGAGATTTTGTCTAGGGAGGTGTAGCTGAGGCACCGCTCAGACTGGAGTAGAGTGTTTGTCTAGGGAGGTGCAGATGAGGCACCACTCAGACTGGGGAAGAGTGTTTGTCTAGGGAGGTGTAGCTGAGGCACTACTCAGACTGGGGAAGAGTGTTTGTCTAGGGAGGTGCAGATGAGGCACTGCCCAGACTGGGGCACCGCTCAGACTGGGGTAGAGTGTTTGTCTAGGGAGGTGCAGATGAGGCACCACTCAGACTGGAGTAGAGATTTTGTCTAGGGAGGTGTAGCTGAGGCACCGCTCAGACTGGAGTAGAGATTTTGTCTAGGGAGGTGTAGCTGAGGCACCGCTCAGACTGGAGTAGAGTGTTTGTCTAGGGAGGTGTAGCTGAGGCACCGCTCAGACTGGAGTAGAGTGTTTGTCTAGGGAGGTGCAGATGAGGCACCACTCAGACTGGAGTAGAGATTTTGTCTAGGGAGGTGTAGCTGAGGCACCGCTCAGACTGGAGTAGAGTGTTTGTCTAGGGAGGTGCAGATGAGGCACCGCTCAGACTGGGGTTGAGTGTTTGTCTAGGGAGGTGTGGTTGAGGCACTGCCCAGACTGGGGCACCACTCAGACTGGGGTAGAGTGTTTGTCTAGGGAGGTGTAGCTGAGGCACCGCTCAGACTGGGGAAGAGTGTTTGTCTAGGGAGGTGTGGTTGAGGCACTGCCCAGACTGGGGCACCACTCAGACTGGGGTACCACTCAGACTGAGGCACCACTCAGACTGGGGTAGAGTGTTTGTCTAGGGAGGTGTGGCTGAGGCACCACTCAGACTGGGGAGCCACTCAGACTGAGGCACCACTCAGACTGGGGTAGAGTGTTTTTCTAGGGAGGTGTAGCTGAGGCACTGCTCAGACTGGGGTAAAGTGTTTGTCTAGGGAGGTGTGGCTGAGGCACCGCTCAGACTGGGGTAGAGTGTTTGTCTAGGGAGGTGTGGCTGAGGCACCACTCAGACTGGGGTAAAGTGTTTGTCTAGGGAGGTGTGGCTGAGGCACCACTCAGACTGGGGTAAAGTGTTTGTCTAGGGAGGTGTGGCTGAGGCACCACTCAGACTGAGGCACCGCTCAAACTGTGGTAGAGTGTTTGTCTAGGGAGGTGTGACTGAGGCACTGCTCAGACTGGGGCACCACTCAGACTGAGGCACCGCACAGACTGGGGAACCACTCAGACTGAGACACGGCTCAGACTGGGGCACCACTCAGACTGAGGCACCACTCAGACTGAGGTAGAGTGTTTGTCTAGGGAGGTGTGGCTGCGGCAATGCTCAGACTGGGGTAGAGTGTTTGCCTGTGGGGTGCAGCTGAGGCACTGCTCAGACTGGGGCACCACTCAGGCTGGGGTAGAGTGTTTGCCCATCCCACTCCTTTGCTTTCGCTGCCTGATTCTTTTTTTTCTTTTTTTTTCTTTTCATTTCATGTTTTTGTTCCCTTTAATAACGTTTTGTTTTGAATAAACATCTCTGTAAAATAAAATACCCCTGAACCACCCCCACCAAAAAAAGGGCTTAGGTTGATTATGGGTTATGTTGAAAAATATTCCGAAAATTTTCATACAATGGGACTGAATTCTGACCCTGAGGATTGCAAAGAAAATGTGTTAACCATTTTACAAAGTTGGATGCAGGAGTCAAGTTAACCATTTCAACTCCTTTCTGATTAAAGAGTGTAGGTTGGGAGTTGATGGAGATTTGTGTTGCTATTTCTAGCAATGCAATTACTGTATATGCTGGCGTACATGTCGATCTAGTACATAGGTCGACCCCTAAAATTCTTAGGTGTAATTCAGGTTTAGGCCTTTATTCACCACATAAGCCACCACCCCCACCTCACACACAAAAATAAAGATAAGGCAGTACCATTTCCCCAGACCTAGATGCGCTTGACATTCTTAAATATTACGTTAAATAGACTTAACAAATATGAGGTTAAGT
>OZ024749.1:5772966-5777966 GCA_964016885.1 Eledone cirrhosa
CTAACACCAACCTCATTTACAGTGAGTGCTGGGTGCTTTTTTTCCGTGGCACCTCCACGACCACTTTGCAGTGGAATGATTGGACTCCAGTCTTATCATCTCATTTCTACAGCTGAGTGAACTGGAGCAATGTGAAATAAAGTGTCTTGCTCAAGGAAACAACACATCACCCAGTCTGAGAATTGAACTCACAACCTTTCGATTGCAAGGCCAATGCTCTAACCACTAAGCCATGTGCCTCCATTCTTCCCCCCTTTATTATGAAAATATAATAATAAAGGGGGGAAGAATTTGGATTATAAAATTTGTAGGTAAGTTATCTTTGTTTATGTATATTTAGATACTGAAATTATTGAGTAGAAAAATATTTAATAATTGATATGGTTCTTTTTTATTTCATTTTTTTTTTAAATATATACTTGAGTGTGTTGTAATGTGATAAATGTGATAAATGTGATAAATTATTTATTTTAAAAGAAGGGAGATAATTATCTATGTTAAAAATTATCAATTCAACAATCTTATTTAAGTAGTTGATATATGAGAGACTATTAAAACTTTGTATAACTATTTAGAAAGAAAACAATGTATATATATACATATATGTATGTATATGTATATTAACAGTATCATATAAACTTGTATTAACACCTGAAGAAAGGTCACAATTATGATCCCGCTTGTATTCTAGAGGTATGGTCAGTATTGGGCCTTGAAACCTTAGGTAGAGATTTTGTTCTGTCTATAAACATAAATAAAATAACATAATATATATATAGATACATACACACACTCACACACATATATATATTTCAAATTATTCCGACATAGTTGTATACATACAAGAATATGAATTTTGTATATCTAATGATATACAGTATGTTTAATAAATAAACATTTGGAAAGCCTAGCTATGAATATTGAAAGGCTGACGGCCAGTGCCACCTTGCGGTATGCAGCAGAAGCAGAGGGGGACAACTGTCAATGAATATTTCAGGCTGTGGCCATGATTAGAACAGTGTTTCCTCTGCTCTCAATTATATTGACTCTAGTACTTCACTGGTCATTTATTTGACCAACAGGGAAAGGATAAAAGGCAAAGTTCACTTCAGCAGGATTTGAACTGAGAACATAGAATCTTGCAAGAAAACCATCCAAGCATTTGAACCATATGGTCTACTGATACTGCCAATCCTCCACCATATATAATATTACACAGATGCCACCTGAAGATGCCTCATTGTATGATATTATACTAGCATTAAAACTACACAGATACAAGTATTAATCCTCTTACTTAACCCTTTAGCATTTAAACCGGCCGTATCTGGTCAGAATTCCCTCAGCCACTGATACTGTGATACTGATGTTAAGGTATTGTTCTCAAAATAAATAATTTCAAAATCTCATAGATTCGATATTATGTGAGATAAAGTGTTTACTGGGAAACTACAGTAGTAAATATAGAGTAATGTAAATGTTAAGTGAGATATTATGTGAGATAAAGTGTTTACTGTGAAATACAATAGTATATACTAGCGGAATGGCCCGGCGTTGCTCGGGATTTGCTCTAGAGTTCTTATATATTTGATATATATTTATCCTTATCGAGCCTCGTGAAATAAATACGTTTGTTTATATTTTGTTATTGTGTATGCAAAAATATCTGTACACGAATATATAATTATATATAAATATTAAAATAACAGATTAAAGTTTAAGCAAAGAATCGCTGCTTTCACCCTTAACAGGATCTTCTGAAACTAAAATTAAAAAAATCAATCTGTGAACGCAGAAGTAAATATTTTGAAAAACGTTACACACTATATACGAGGTGGGTCAGAAAAGTTCCAGGACTGATGTCACAAAAGATTTATTTCAAACCCAAACTTCACACTAAAAGTGTTCTCCTTCAAAGTAATCCTCCTGAAGTATGTAACTGTAATCTTAGCTCTCTGTAGCGATCAAACTGTTTTCTTCATAATTTTATATACATGTCCTCTGTTTCAGGTCGTCAAGCAATGAGCCCAGAGCAACGAATGGTTGGGGAAAACTCCGTCAGAAGCCCTGGGATTGCTGCAGCAAGTGTATGGAGATGAGACAATGTCACATTCACGTGTTTTTGAGTGGTGCAAGATGTTTAAAGAAGATATCGAGGACGTGGAAGATGACCCCAGGAGCGGAAGGCCCTCAACAACCAGGACGGGGGTCAACGTTGAGCGCATCAGGCAGATGGTGCGTAGCGATCGTCGGCTGACTGTTTGACTGATGGCAAATGAGCTGGGCATGAATCGGGACAGCGTCCGGAAGATTCTCACTGAAAATTTGGACATGCGGAAAGTCTCCGCGAAGAAGGTGCCAACTTGCTGAACGATGACCAGAAGGGTCGATGCATGCAAGTGTACCAGGACATCCTCGAGCGTGTTGAAACCGATCCAGACTTGCTAGAGACAGTCATCACCGCTGATGAGTCATGGATCTTCGAGTACGACCCGGAGGGGACCCGTTTTGAAGACGTGGACATCAAAAAGGCCGTGATAACGGACCTGCGGAGGATCCCGGAAGAATCCTTCCAGGAGTGCATGCAAGCGAGGCAGAAAAGGATGGAAAAGTGCATTAGACTCCAGGGGGATTACTTTGAAGGAGAAAACTCTTAGTGTGAAGTTTGGGTTTGAAAAACATCTTTTGTGACATCAGTCCTGGAACTTTTCTGACCCACCTCATATATATATATACACACACTATATATACATACACACACACACACACAGCTACGTCATAATGTCGTAAAGCAGACAGCCAGGCATACAGATATTATAAGGGCGCAACGTTATATCTATGTATCTATCTAAAAAGGGAAAGACTATGAATTATAGTAAGAGATCGCTAAATCGCCTAATGCCGTCCCTAGGGCATTGAAAATTTGAAATTTTTTTTTTAGCTCGAAACACTCACAGGACCATAAGTAATACATGTGTGAAGTTTGAAAAGAATGGCTTGGGTGGTTCTCGAGTTTTATGATCGGACAGACAGACATTCTCTGTTTTATATATATAGACTTTTCTGCTCGTCTATATATCTAAAACAGAGAATGTCTGTCTGTCTGTCAGCTCACTAAAACTTGAGAACCATCCAACCGATTGTTTTCAAACTTTAGACATGTAATACTTATGGTCCTGTGAGTGTTTTGAGCAAAAATTATTTCAAATTTTCAATGCCCTAGGGACCGCATTAGGCGATTTAGCGTTCTCTCTATATAATTCTTAATCTTTCTTTTTAGATAGATACATAGATATAATGTTGCGCCCTTATAATATCTGTCTGTATGTCTGGCTGTCTGCATTACGTAATTATGATGCGCTCAGCGCGATTCCCTCGGCCTCAGTGACCAAAGTCAGTAGTGAGGGGAAGGTAATGTTTCTGTAGCACGTGTTTTAGCGTCTATTCACTCTCTCTCTTTCCCGCTATCCCCCTCTCGTAGTCTGTCTCTTTCTTTCACTCTCACTCTCTCTCTACGCACGTGTTTCCCCTGTCGGACAGACAGACAGAGAAATTGCTGGTTATATATATAAGTAGATAGTGTAATGTAAATGCTAAATGGTTAAATGGTATTTTTCTAATTTCACAAACTCTATTTCTTCACTGGTGGTTTTTATTTTACCAACCTTGGGAGGATGAATGCTAAATTTAACATCAGCCATATTTGAACTCAGATACTAAAGATCCCGAACAAATACCGCTAAGCATTTGTCTCAAGTTCTAACAACTCTGCCAATCACACTTTTTATTCATAATTTCATCATTTTCATACTTTCTCGCTGGATGCCCTTCGCATCACCTACCACTTTATAGCATGGACTGGGTGCCTTTATTTATGCCACTGGCACCAGAGATGTTGTCTAACTAGACTCAAGGCTCCTCTCCACCCGCTATCATATTTTATTCAGAGTGTCTTCTCTCCTAGATGGCTTGCCTTCAGTAAGGCTTGCAGGGTCCACACCGACCCTGTGCAGTCGTTTGTAATCAGATTAACTTCCTTCCTTGACTGGTTGCTCTCACTATGGATTAAGATGTCCATTTTCTGTTATAATTGATTTATGTTGATTCTATTTCTCAATCATCTCCATGTTATCTACTGTAACAGTGATACATTTGTACAACCTAAATGCCAGAAGCAGTGGACGGAAACCTTACCAGTGACTACACACAGTCTTCAAAGAACCTTTAGTGGATTATATCATTACCAGAACATACTTTATCAATCTTATATGACAACAGAAGAAGGCAAGGTGTATTGCGTGTAAATGGAGATAGTTGCTATGAAGCTAAGTGTGTAAACATAAAGTCTTTCAACTTAGGAAATACACACATATATGCGCATACATACACACACATATGTATATATGTAAATATTCATATATATGTGTGTGTATATATATATACATGCATCTATGTGTGTGTCTCTCTCTCTCTATATATATATATATATATGTATATATATATATATATATGTATATATATATATATATGCATATATGTGTGTGTGTATATATATATGCATATATGTGTGTGTGTATATATATATGCACATGTGTGTGTATATATATGCATATATGTGTCTCTATATAGAACGTCTCTAGAGCCAAGACCTAGGAGAACACAAATGAGAGTAGTACTCAATGCATGGGAAGGAGTAGAGTAGGTATACCACACTCTTAATACTTTTGACTTTTAGTGAAAACTGCTGGGCATAATGGTTGGGGTTCTAGCTTTCCTTATATATATATATATGGAGGCACATGGCTTAGTGGTTAGAGCATTGGACTTGCAATCGAAAGGTTGTGAGTACAATTCTCAGACCGGGTGATGTGTTGTTTCCTTGAGCAAGACACTTTATTTCACATTGCTCCAGTTTACTCAGTTGTAGAAATGAGATGATACGACTGGGGTCCCTATCATTCCACTACTGCAAAGTGGTCGTGGAGGTGCCACGGCAAAAA
>OZ024749.1:5780466-5785466 GCA_964016885.1 Eledone cirrhosa
TATCGCATGTCTAGTTCTATGTAATGTGTTACAAGATGGTAAATATTGTAAACATTGTTGGAACAATATCAATAATTTTTAGACTATTTTTTCTTCATATTTATTTATTCATGTTTAACAAAAAAAATTCATACAATGAAATATGAAAAAAAAAAATAAAAACAAAATGAAAAAAAGGGGGAAGAGGTAAAGGTGGGCAGTTTGTGGCTGTATGGGGAAGTAGAAGAAAGAACTATAAATTCCAGAAATGAGAAGAAAAGAAAAAGAAAAGGAAGGACTATTAGGCTATAGAAGAAAGAGTGGAGAAAGGAGAGAGGGTGACAGGTTCTATGCCTGGGGCATTGAATTGACAGCAACACACAACATTTGATTCGACAGCATCACACTGACAATGGCCATCGAGACTTGCTGCAACAGTTGTCCCATCTCACAAGACTCTTTCATAAGATGAGCTGTTAACGTTTTGATTTTACAGAGGAGTTTGGCAGTAGGAGGTCCAAGGATGCTGAAGGTCTCGAGGGAAAGCAGTGCAAAGTGGAAGTAGCCGAACAAGCCGCAGTATTATGGTCTGATTAATGGTTTTCCCACACCTAATTTCATTGAGATGTTATGATAAGACAAGACGGAAATGATTGTATTTCAGTTTAAATTTCTACAGTCAAAATGCCTCTGTCGATAGACCGAGCCTTGGATACAACGGAACAAAACCTGCCGAAGATGGGAATTCCAGTACCATCAGTGGGGTGTTCACATGATTTGTATATGCATTATGTAACTTGTAGTGTAGGTTCCTGGGCGCCCCCAGAAACCGACCAAAGATTTTTTATTGATTTCTATCAATCCTAATCGACTTCAGATCGTCCAGGTTAGTCTTCAACCTATTTGTATTTATCCTTGTTGTGGTGTAAGTATGGCCACTGCCTTCGGAAGTTTTTCTTGGTGTCACACCTGTTTAATTTTTGTGTTTACTTTAGACGATAATGTGTTAATTTCTCGCTCCATTGATTACTTTGGGATTGCCTCAAACAACTCGATTAGTACCTGCTATATAGCAACTTCAACTTTGGTTTATATATATATATATATATGGGTATGAATTGAAGTTGTTTATTTATAATTTGCTTTTAGCGTGTAATCATAGATAGTTAAATCCTCTCCTTTGCCAATGATTTAAGATTCGACATCTATGATTCACCAATTAATGGTGACATATATTTCTTCAATGGAATATATACAAAGGAGATTAATCAAAGGAGTATCTATTGTCAAGGTTCTTGTTAATTTTGAATATGTTACCTCTGTAATATGTTACCTCCGTGTTTACACTCTTTACACATTATCCCCTGTAATTGTTTGATGCGTTTATTTTATATATATATATGTCATTCGACTTTTAATAAAAAGTTTTATATATACGTGTGTTGTGAAGCTCCCTGCAGTCATGACTAGCCATATTTTTGCATCTGCAAAGTTCCTCTCCATGACACATACCTGAGTAGGTTGTTTTATGGAAGATCAGCTGTCTTCCATACATATCAGACTCCCAACTCCATGCCAGCAATGTTATGCAAGAGAAAGTCAAAGAACAACACCTCCTATTTTCAGTGTTGTTACACCACGTTTTCTCCAGCTGAGTGGACAGAAGCAATGTGAAGTAAAATATCTTACTCAAGGACACAACAGACCACCCTAACTGGGAATCAAACTCAATACCTGATGATGATGAGCCCAACACCACCTTAAGCACAGAGTCACATATTTCAATAGTTTTAGCCTTTAACATTTAAACTGGCTGTATCCAGCCAGAATTCTATCACTTCTTTATGTTCAAACCAGCCATAATCGACCATTCATACTAATGTTAAGGTATTGTTCTCAAAATAAATAACTTCAAAATCTCGTAGCTTTGATATTAAGTGAGGTAAAGCCTTTACCATGAAAATACAATAGTAATAAAGAGTAATGAAAATGCTAAAGGGTTAATAAGGAAAGAAGCCAATGATAATATTGGACCAAGGAAACGATGTTTCCATTGATGTCTATGTTGCTGACACTATCTGTCAATTGTAACTTCTGGTAGAAGAAACAACATGAAATGAAGTATTTTAGTGAAGAACATGAGTTGCCCAGTCCCGGTATTGAGGACAAGTGACCAGGAGTTCAACACAGTAAACCACATACATTTCACTACAACTAATGATATTACAATAATTCTCTCTACTTTTGGCACAAGGCCAAGAATTTTAAAGGAAGGAGGAAGTTGATTAACCCTTTAGCATTTACATTACTCTCTATATACTATTGTATGTTCATGGTAAGGGCTTTACCTCACATAATTATCTCACATAATATTGAATCTATGAGATTTTGATATTATTTATTTTGAGAATAATACCTTAACGTCAGTATGAGTAGCAAGTTATGGCCAGTTTGTACAGAAAAAGGTGAGAAAATTCTGGCCGGATATGGCCGGTTTGAATGCTAAAGGGTTAAATCGACTCCAGTACGTTACTGGTACTTTATTTTATCAACCCCAGAAGGACGAAAGGCAAAGCTAACCTCAGCGGGATTTGAACTTAGAATGTAAAGTGCCATAACTCTATGCTGCCAAGCATAGTGTCCAATGCTGTACCGATACTGCCAATCGACTACCCAGAATAATAATGATTTCTACTTTAGGCACAAGGCCAGCAATTACCCAGTGCATTACTGGTACTTTATTTTATCGACCCCGTAATAATAATGATTTCTGCTATAGGTACAAGGCCAGCAATTACCCAGTGCATTACTGGTACTTTATTTTATCGACCTCGTAAGGATGAAAGGCAAAGTCAATCTCGGCGAATGATTTCAACTATAGGTACAAGGCCAACAATTTGGGGAGAAGGTAAAGTCGACTAAATCAACCCCAGTGTATTACTGGTGCTGCCCAGAATAATAATAATAAAGTTTTCTGATTTAAGCACAAGGACAACAATCTTTGGGGGTAGGGGAAAGTTAATTGAATCAACCCCAATACTTTGCTCGTATTTATTTTATCGATTCTGCTTCCTCATAGTAGTGAGAGATGGAGTCAGTGATGGGGGCTGTTCAGCTCCTTTGTGTTTGGAACTGGTGTATGTGTGGCTGTATCTTTACTTCTAGTCATTCGCTACATTAAGGAAATCTGCAGTGTTTTAAAAAGTATGAACAGCAAAATTTACATCAGCAGGATTTGAACTCAGAGTATAAAGGGACATAACTCTGTGCCACAAAACATAGTGTCCGGTGTTCTACCAATTCAGCCAATCCACCACCCTTCCAGAATAATGCCATAACCATTGTTTCTACTTTTTGGCACAAGGCCAGCAATTATCCCAGTGCATTACTGGTACTTTATTTTATCGACCCCCGTAAGGATGAAAGGCAAAGTCAACCTCGGCGGGATTTGAACTCAGACCATAAAGGGCCGTAACTATGCTGGAAAGCATGGTGTCCGACCCTCTACCGATACTGCCAATCCCCAGAATAATGATAATAATTGTTTCTGATTTAGGCACAAGGCCAGCAATTTGGGGGAAAGGGGAAAGTCAATTAAATCAACCTGAGTGTGTTACTGGTATTCATTTTATCAACCCCTTAAATGTGAAAGGCAAAGATAACTTCAGCAGAATTTGAACTCAGATCATAAAGGGCCGTAACTCTATGCTGCAAAGCATGGCATCCAACCCTCTGCCGATACTGCCAACCCACCGCCCTCCACATTTGCAGAATAATAAAAATCGTTTCTGATTTAGGCACAAGATCAACAATTTTGGGGGGAGGTGAAAGTCGGTTAACCCTTTAGTATTTAAACTGGCTACATCCTGCCAGAATCCTCTCACCTCTTTCTGTTCAAACCAGCTGTAACTGGCTGCTCATACTGACGTTGGGGTATTGTTCTCAAAATAAATAACCCCAAACTATCAGATTCGATATTATGTGAGATAATTGTGTGAGGTGAAGCCATTACCACAAAAATACAATAGGAGATATATGCACAGAATCACAACCATACACACACACTCACACTCACACACATACAAACTTATACTAACATACATATACACTCTACTCACACACAGAGACATAGTCATATTCACTCACATATTTACACAATCACTCACACACACACACACACACACACAAACTCATACTAACATACATACACACTCCACACTCAGTCACATTCACTCACATATTTATACACACACACTCTCACACACACATACACACTCACACCCTCTCACACACACACTAACATAGCCGCCAACACCTACACGTTAAGATATCACCACTCACACACACGCACACACTGACACACACACACACAACCTCACACACACGCACACACAAACCCTCACACACACACACACATACTAACATAGCCACCAACACCTGCACATTAAGATATCACCACTCACACACCCTCTCTCACACACACACACACATACTAACATAGCCACCAACAACTACACGCTAAGATATCACCACTCACACACACGCACACACTCACACACACACCCTCTCTCACACACACACACTCACACACTCTCACACACACACTAACATAGCCACCAACAACTACACGCTAAGATATCACCACTCACACACACGCACACACTCACACACACACCCTCTCTCACACACACACACTCACACACTCTCACACACACACTAACATAGCCACCAACAACTACACGCTAAGATATCACCACTCACACACACGCACACACTCACACACACACACACACTCACACACTCTCACACACACACTAACATAGCCACCAACAACTACACGCTAAGATATCACCACTCACACACACGCACACACTCACACACACACCCTCTCTCACACACACACACTCACACACTCTCACACACACACTAACATAGCCACCAACAACTACACGCTAAGATATCACCACTCACACACACGCACACACACACCCTCTCTCACACACACACACTCACGCACTCAC
>OZ024749.1:5792966-5810466 GCA_964016885.1 Eledone cirrhosa
CCACCACCACCATCACTACACCACCACTACCACCACCACCACCATCACTACACCACCACTACCACCGCAACCACCACCACTACACCACCACCACCACCACTACACCACCACAACCACCACCACCACCACTACACCACCACTACCACAACAACCACAACCACCACCACTACCACCACCACAACAACCACTACTACCACCACTACCACCACCACTACCACTACCTGTATTTTGTGTTCTTCAAACTTGAGTGAATTATGACATTCATTTAAGGACATAAAAAAAAAAAATTATTTTAACTTCATATTTAGATTTTTAACAACACATCAAGACGACTTTTATATGTATTTAAACATTATTTATGTTGCATTATTTAGCTTTTATGTTGTTTATATTGTTGATGTACATCTTCTGCAGCCATTTTTATAAGTCTCTTTCATTATATGAATGTCACTTAATGATAAAGATAGATTTTTGCTAGTTCAAAATTATTATTATTATTATTATTATTATTATTAATAATATCATTATTGTTATTATTATCATCATCATTATTATTATCAGTGTTGTCGTTGTTGTTATTACTATTATTATTATTATTATTATTAGAGATTAACTTGATGCAATTTGTTCAAGATAGATAATAATGAAAAACAAATTAATATCCACAGTATTATTATTATTAAAACATACACACAAAAAGAAAAATATTAAAATAACTATACTACTATTACTACTACTACTACTGATGATGATTTCTTTATAATAATAATAACAATCAGCAAAAACAAAAACAAAGAAACTTAAGCACTTTCAAGGAATTAAAAATTTTGAAAAAAACACCTCAAGAAACAACAATAAAATGGTCACTAAAGAGTTGTGCTCTTTGCTCTCCTTTGCATTCTTTAAACTATTTAACAAAATATTTTAGAAATATTTTTTTAAGTTTTTCAGTTTTTTTTTATATTTTCAAAGTTTCTTTATTGTTTAAATGATTATTTTAAAAATTTTATCTTTATGGTAAAATCACAATTATTTCGTAATAATCGAAAAAAAAAAAACTTCAATTTTTTTTTTCTTTCGAAGTCACACCCTTTCCTTCCCTTTTTCTTTCCTTGTCTTAATTTTTTTTCTAATTTTTGTCTTTTTGCCTTAATTTCATTTCTACATATAATTATTTTAATATATTTTAGTTTTGAAATTTCTGTATATTTTATATTTTATATTTCTATTTATTTTAATATGTATTTGTTTATTATCTTAATTCTGCCTGATTTCAACTTGGTCAGATACCTTTTTTATTATAGTTAATATAATGGTTATAACTAACGAAATACTTCACTTGACGTGACGTGATAGAGATGAAAGTGAAATTTTGATGATGAAGCAGAATAAGAAGAAGAGGAAGATGTAGAAAGGAAAGGCAAGGAAGAGGAGGAGGAGAAGTAGGTGGAGTGGGGAAAGAAAGGAGAAAGGAAAAATAATAATAAAATACAACACAACTAAAATAATGATGATGATGATGATGATAATATTTAGAAGAAGAAGACTACAAGAAGGGAAAGGAAAAGAAACAAGAAATAGTAGAACAAGAAAAATGAAATGTAAGATGAAGTATTAGTGGTGGTG
This sequence comes from Eledone cirrhosa, assembly GCA_964016885.1. NCBI lineage: Eukaryota > Metazoa > Mollusca > Cephalopoda > Octopoda > Eledonidae > Eledone > Eledone cirrhosa. Next base: position 5,794,593 of record OZ024749.1, read on the forward strand.
GTGGTGATGATGATGGTGGGGATAGTCAGGATGATGATATAGTAGTAATAGTAGTAATAGTAGTAGTAGTAGTAGTAGTAATAATATTAATAGTAGTAGTAGTAGTAGTAGTAGTAGTAGTAGTAGTAGTAGTAGTAGTAGTAGTAGCAGCAGCAGCATTAGCAGCAGCAGCAATCATTCCTCCGATGAGGCTTCCATAGGAATGTTTAAAGTCGAAATGATGATTCCTCAAAACAGAAGTTCTGAGATGAAGTAACACACTTATTTTTTGTGTGTGTGTGGGGGGGGGGGGGGGGGGTAAAGCAGAAAAGAAAAAAAAAATGTTTTCCTTCTGAAATTTCTGCAATTAAAAATTGTGTTTTGTGCTATTTGAAATACCACTAATCTTGCCTTTATAATCAGTTTTATATGGCAGTTCACCAGACAAGACCCAAATATTTTCAAAGAGAGAAACAGCAGGCATAACTGTGTGTTTAAGAAGTTTGTGTAGTTTTGGGTTTGATTCCACAGAGTGGCATCTCATCCTTTAAAACCTCCATGGAACAAACTACCTGCATCTGTTATTAGCTGTCGAGACACTGTATCCTTTAAAACCTCCATGGAACAAACTACCTGCATCTGTTATTAGCTGTTGAGACACTGTATCGTTTAAAACCTCCATGGAACAAACTACCTGCATCTGTTATTAGCTGTCGAGACATTGTATCGTTTAAAACCTCCATGGAACAAACTACCTGCATCTGTTATTAGCTGTCGAGACACTGCATCCTTTAAAACCTCCATGGAACAAACTACCTGCATCTGTTATTAGCTGTCGAGACACTGTATCGTTTAAAACCTCCATGGAACAAACTACCTGCATCTGTTATTAGCTGTCGAGACACTGCATCCTTTAAAACCTACATGGAACAAACTACCTGCATCTGTTATTAGCTGTCGAGACACTGTATCGTTTAAAACCTCCATGGAACAAACTACCTGCATCTGTTATTAGCTGTCGAGACACTGTATCCTTTAAAACCTCCATGGAACAAACTACCTGCATCTGTTATTAGCTGTCGAGACACTGCATCCTTTAAAACCTCCATGGAACAAACTACCTGCATCTGTTATTAGCTGTCGAGACACTGTATCGTTTAAAACCTCCATGGAACAAACTACCTGCATCTGTTATTAGCTGTCGAGACACTGCATCCTTTAAAACCTCCATGGAACAAACTACCTGCATCTGTTATTAGCTGTCGAGACACTGTATCGTTTAAAACCTCCATGGAACAAACTACCTCCATCTGTTATTAGCTGTCGAGACACTGCATCCTTTAAAACCTCCATGGAACAAACTACCTGCATCTGTTATTAGCTGTCAAGACACTGCATCCTTTAAAACCTCCATGGAACAAACTACCTGCATCTGTTATTAGCTGTCAAGACACTGCATCCTTTAAAACCTCCATGGAACAAACTACCTGCATCTGTTATTAGCTGTCGAGACACTGTATCGTTTAAAACCTCCATGGAACAAACTACCTCCATCTGTTATTAGCTGTCGAGACACTGCATCCTTTAAAACCTCCATGGAACAAACTACCTGCATCTGTTATTAGCTGTCGAGACACTGTATCGTTTAAAACCTCCATGGAACAAACTACCTGCATCTGTTATTAGCTGTCGAGACACTGCATCCTTTAAAACCTCCATGGAACAAACTACCTGCATCTGTTATTAGCTGTCGAGACACTGTATCGTTTAAAACCTCCATGGAACAAACTACCTCCATCTGTTATTAGCTGTCGAGACACTGCATCCTTTAAAACCTCCATGGAACAAACTACCTGCATCTGTTATTAGCTGTCGAGACACTGCATCCTTTAAAACCTCCATGGAACAAACTACCTGCATCTGTTATTAGCTGTCGAGACACTGCATCCTTTAAAACCTCCATGGAACAAACTACCTGCATCTGTTATTAGCTGTCGAGACACTGTATCGTTTAAAACCTCCATGGAACAAACTACCTCCATCTGTTATTAGCTGTCGAGACACTGCATCCTTTAAAACCTCCATGGAACAAACTACCTGCATCTGTTATTAGCTGTCGAGACACTGTATCGTTTAAAACCTCCATGGAACAAACTACCTGCATCTGTTATTAGCTGTCGAGACACTGCATCCTTTAAAACCTCCATGGAACAAACTACCTGCATCTGTTATTAGCTGTCGAGACACTGTATCGTTTAAAACCTCCATGGAACAAACTACCTCCATCTGTTATTAGCTGTCGAGACACTGCATCCTTTAAAACCTCCATGGAACAAACTACCTGCATCTGTTATTAGCTGTCGAGACACTGTATCGTTTAAAACCTCCATGGAACAAACTACCTGCATCTGTTATTAGCTGTCAAGACACTGTATCGTTTAAAACCTCCATGGAACAAACTACCTGCATCTGTTATTAGCTGTCGAGACACTGCATCCTTTAAAACCTCCATGGAACAAACTACCTGCATCTGTTATTAGCTGTCGAGACACTGTATCGTTTAAAACCTCCGTGGAACAAACTACCTGCATCTGTTATTAGCTGTCGAGACACTGCATCCTCTAAAACCTCCATGGAACAAACTACCTGCATCAGTTGTTAGCTGTCGAGACACTGCATCCTCTAAAACCTCCATGGAACAAACTACCTGCATCAGTTATTAGCTGTCGAGACACTGCATCCTCTAAAACCTCCATGCTTCCTCAGATTCACCATCACTACACCTGATATTCCCCCTCCATACACAAGCACATATGTATATCCTGACTCATAGACTATTCACTTCCTTGACATTTGTATATTATTCTATGTACCGTACATGCACCATTGATGAGTTGTAGTGCACCTGAGCACTGTACACAATCATTTCATTATTATTATTATTATTATATTCTTTGGTCAACCCATGTTTTAATCCTTTAGCATATAAACAGGCTGTATCCAGCTAGAATTCTCTCACCTCTTTTTGTTCAAACCAGTTGCTCATACTTATGTCAACCCTTTACCATTTACATTACTATATATATACTATTGTTTTTTTGTGGTAAAGGCTTTATTTCACATAATTATCTCACATAACATCGAAACTATGAGAGTTTGATATTATTCATTTTGAGAACAATACCTTAACATAAGTATGGGCAGCCGGTTATGGCTAGTTTTAACAGAAAGATGTGAGAGAATTCTGACTAGATATGGCCGGTTTAAATGCTAAATGGTTAAGGTGTTGTTCTCAAAATAAATAATATCAAAATCTCATAGATTCGCTATTATTATCATCATCATCATCATCATTTTCGTTTAACGTCCATCTTCCATGCTAGCATGGGTTAGATGGGAGTTGTCACACTTGAGGAAAGGTTGGTCGGGTGACCATGTCTCGCTCAATATAGGACTATCTGGCAGGTTTTCTACGGCTGGATGCCCTTCCTAACACCAACCACATTCACAGTGTGGAAGTGGGAACTTTTTAACGTGTTACCTACACGACCACATTACAGCGTGGACTGTATGTTTTATTTTTGTCGTGACACCTACACAATCTCAATCTCGATTTCATTATCTCATTTATTTGGACTGGATGTTGTGGTACCAACTTTACAGGGGGGTTAATTATAACAGATGAACTGTTTACTGTGAAAATACAATAGTAAATATAGAGTAATGTAAATGTTAAAGGGAAAGCATCTGGAAGCTTGTCTGACTGACTGTACCTGTTATTATATGGGGCCACCTTGTCATACACAGTGTCAAGCCAGATCTACCTGGAAATTACATTACTTGCTGTATCTACCTAAATATTTCATGTTGAGAATATGAGCAGACCTTTCTGTTGATCTAACCACTACAAGTCTCATCTTTGAAAGAGAGGCAGTCATTATATTTTCAAACATTGGCGTTAGGAAGGGCATCCAGCTGTAGAAAAACAGACATAAACTTTCCTATTTGAGCAAGACACGGTCAGCTGACCCAACTTGCTTCTAAATTGGGACAAACCCGTCTAACCCATGCTGGGATGGAAGAGAGACGTTAATCGATGATGATGATGATGATGAAACTACAAGTTTAGGTATGTGATTAGGAAGTATGAGATTGTAAACTTCATAGATGTAGAGCTTTCAAGCAAATTCACCTCACACCTTCAAAACTACTAATATTCTACCATTATCAAAATATACCCACATTGAAGTTGAAAAACGAACTCCTTTTCATGGATGACCATGGGATTTTCACCTAGAAACTTTCCCTTCGAGGTTCAAGCCCAGACAAAGTGTTTTTGTGGAAGATCAGTAGTTGCCTATACAAACCAGTTTCCAGCCTGTAAAGTCTTGGGACAGACTTTTAAATATACCGAAAAGAAATCTAACATACATTTGATAGCATTTGTTTTGAAATATTCACCATTAACCCTTTATCATTTACAATACTCTATATTCACTATTGTATTTTCACTGTATACACTTTATTTCAAATAATTATGGTGGATTGGCAGTATCGGTAGAGGGTCGGACGCCATGCTTTCCAGCATAGTTACGTCCCTTTATGATCTGAGTTCAAATCCCGCCGAGGTTGACTTTGCCTTTCATCCTTACGGGGTCGATAAAATAAAGTACCAGTAATGCACTGGGTAATTGCTGGCCTTGTGCCTAAAGTAGAAACAATTATCTCACATAATATCGAATCTATGAGATTTTGGTATTATATATATTGAGAACAATACCTTAACATAAGTACGAGCAGCCAGTTATGGTCAGTTTCAATAGAAAAGGGTGGGAGAATTCTTGCCGGATATGACCGGTTTAAATGCTAAAGTGTTAATACCAAATCTCTATATATATAAAAACGAAAATGTCTGTTTGTCTGTCTGTGTCTATTTGTCTATCTGTCTGTATATTTGTCTGTATGTCTGTGTCTATTTGTCTGTCTGTCTTTCTATTTGTCTGTCTGTCTGTCTGTCTGTCTGTCTGTCTGTCTATTTGTCTGTCTGTCTTTCTATTTGTCTGTCTGTCTGTCTGTCTGTCTGTCTGTCTGTCTGTCTGTCTATTTGTCTGTCTGTCTGTCTATTTGTCTGTCTGCCTGGCTATCTGTCTGTCTGTCTGTCTATTTGTCTGTCTGTCTGTCTGTCTGCAGGTGATGCATTTCCACAGTTTCCATCCGATTTTGTTCAATGTTGATACATAGGTTATTTAGCCCCCAGAGCATGTCAGCACATAATTTAAATATCTCTCTTCTCTAAAATAGCAGAGTCCTTAGGGTATTTAAAGACGGGCATGTTGAGGAGTCTGTGCCTGGCAACGACAGGCTCTTTTGCTAATGCAAAATAAAATAAGAGACCAAAATCTCAATAAAGGCACTACGTTTGATTTGAAACCAATTACATTTATTAACAGAAGTAACCAGTTTCATTGCTAGCTACTTGTTCTAATTACATTTGTGAATACTGCAAACCTTGCCTTTAATGACAACTGATAAATACAACCAATATAATACTGACTTTTGCTGATAAACCTTACTAAATCATGCACTAGGAACCAATCAAATTGTTTCACATGTTTCTCTTGATAATGTGATCTTTTAAGTTAATTATGCTTAATTAAATTCATTATAAACCCACAACTTTGCAGGAGGCAACTTCACTTGTCATTATTGCTACATAATTCTTCATAATTAAACAATAAGCTATCTATCAGTTTATGGATATGTGAGTTTGGGGACATTAGAATGGTATTGATAACATAAACAACCTTATTACACACATCCTCTAGAATTCCATGACATTGATATAATAACATCAAACGTTGTAAGGCCATTATCTTTGCTAAAGCAGAGGCTGGCCTTGCTGTCCCTATAATAAGCTTCCTCAGTTGAACCCATCATATGCATCACCCATCACCAACATTCCAGCTTCGATTTACTACTCAATCATCTTTAAACATGTCTTTCTTGGTTTGTCCTTCTTCTATTCTCTTCCATCATTCCTCTCATCCACTAATACAACCATCTCACTCCACTTCTCATCACAACATCCATCACAACCTCTACTACTCTCACCCAGCTACTTTCCTCCTTCCTCAACACATGACCCAACCATCTCACTCCATTTCTCATCCCAACATCCATCACTACCTCTACTCCTCTCACCCAGCTACTTTCCTCCTTCCTCAACACATGACCCAACCATCTCACTCTATTTCTCTTCACAACATCCATCACTGCCTCTACTCCTCTCACCCAGCTACTTTCCTCCTTCCTCAACACATGACCCAACCATCTCACTCCATTTCTCTTCACAACATCCATCACTACCTCTACTCCTCTCACCCAGCTACTTTCCTCCTTCCTCAACACATGACCCAACCATCTCACTCCATTTCTCTTCACAACATCCATCACAACCTCTACTCCCCTCACCCAGCTACTTTCCTCCTTCCTCAACACATGACCCAACCATCTCACTCCATTTCTCATCCCAACATCCATCACTACCTCTACTCCTCTCACCCACCTACTTTCCTCCTTCCTCAACACATGACCCAACCATCTCACTCCATTTCTCTTCACAACATCCATCACAACCTCTACTCCACTCACCCAGCTACTTTCCTCCTTCTTCAACACATGGCCCAACCATCTCACTCTATTTCTCATCACAACATCCATCAATGATTTACAATAATGATGATGTCAGCAATAACGGTTTCCTAAACAGAATTTTAGTCTATGACTTCAGCTATACATTTACGCGGTTTTGTCTTTGCATGTAATTACTCTCACCACTCCACATAATGACGTATTATTTCCGGTTTTTTCCGTTCATTGCCAGAGAACTTCTCCATGAACCACCTAATAGAATTTTAGTCTACGACTTCATTTATACCATAAACGTGGTTTTGTCTTTGCATGTAATTGTTTTCACCGCACCAAATAATGACGTATTATCTTCATTTTATTTCCGTTCTTTGCCAGGGAACGTTTCCACGAACCAAAGTATCGTCTTCCTGTCTTCCTTCGGTTGCAACGTTTTTTGAAATATTTACTTCTGCGTTCACAGATTGACTTTGTTAGTTTCAGAAGATCCTGTTAAGGGTGAAAGCAGCGATTCTTTGCTTAAACTTTAATCTGTTATTTTAATAAATATTTGCTCTACGGTTCTTATATATCTGATATATATTTATCCTTATCGAGCCCTCTTTGGATTTTAGTCTTCAAATTTATTGATTGGCAGTATCAGTAGAGGGTCGGACGCCATGCTTTGACGCATAGAGTTACGGTCCTTGCCATTCTGAGTTCAAATCCCGCCGAGGTTAACTTTGCCTTTCATCCTTTCGGGGTCGATAAAATAAAGTACCAGTAATACACTGGCATAATTGCTGGCCTTGTGCCAAAAGTAGAAACAATTATTACTATACATATATATATATGCGTGTGTGTGTGAGAGTGAATGTGTGATAGTGTGTGTGTCTATGTATGTGTGTAAAAGTTCATGTGTGAATATATGTGTGTGTGTATGAATATATGTGTGACTATTTGTGTGTGTGTATGTGTGTGTAGTTGTGAAAGTGTGTATATGTGTGAGTGTATGTGGGAATGTGTATATGTATGTATGTGAGAGTGTGTGTGTGTATGGGGGAATATGTATATGTATGTATGTGAGAGTGTGTGTGTATGTGGGAATGTGTATAAGTATGTGAGTGTGTGTGTGTGTATGTGGGAATGTGTATAAGTATATGTATGTATGTGAGAGTGTGTGTGTATGTAGGAATATGAATATGTATGTGAGAGTATGTGTGTATGTAGGAATATGTATATGTATGTGAGAGTGTATGTGTATGTTGGAATATGTATATGTATGGAGAATGTGTGTGTATGTGGGAATATGTATATGTATGTGAGAGTGTGTGTGTATGTGGGAATGTGTATATGTATGTGTATGAATGTGTGAGTGTGTGTGTGTATATGGGAATGTGTATATGTATATGTATGAATGTGTGAGTGTGTGTGTGTATATGGGAATGGGTATATGTATATGTATGAATGTGTGAGTGTGTGTGTATGTGGGCATGTGTATATGTATATGTATAAGTGCATGTAAATATGTGTATGTATGTGAGTGTGTTTGAGTGTGAATGTACATGTGTGAGAGTGTATGTGTGTGTGTGTGTGCGCAAGAATGTGTATATGTGTGTGTATGCGAGAAAGTCTGAGTGTATATTTACATGTGAGAGTGTATGTGCATGTGAATGTGTGATTATGTGTCTATGTGTGTGTGAGTGTGTGTGTGTGCGTGAATGTGTACATGTTTATGTGTGTGTGCATGTGTATATGTAGTGTGTGTGTATACATACATGTTTATGTGTGCGTGCATGTGTGTATGTGTGTGTATGTACATGTTTGTGTATGTACATGTTTATGTGTGTGCGCATGTAAGTGTGTGTGTAGATGTTTATGTGTGTGTACATGTGTGTGTGAGTGTGTGTGTGTGTGTGTGTGAATGTGTACATGTTTGTGTGTGTGTGCATGTGTATATGTAGTGTGTGTGTATACATACATGTTTATGTGTATGTAGTGTGTGAGTAAATGTGTGTAAAAAGATATCCAAGTGGAAGTTCAACTCTGCATTTTTGTATTTTTCTTTACAAGGTACTAGATGTAAAATAATATGTTGAAACAGATATTATTATACTTTGGTAGGGTCATATTGCCAATAAAAACACATGCACCTGATGTGTCTCACTTCAATTTATCAATAGTTGACTAACTCTTTTATTCATTTGTTAGTTAAGTAACTAGATGGTTGTTTGATTGATGATTCTCAAAGATCTTTCATCACACACCTGTGTCCTTCTCAGTGACAATTCTTGCTCCTCTGCGTCTCCTCTTTGTTCCGGTCATGGTGGACCACTGCCTTGAAGGGACTTAACTACATTGACCCGAGTACTTACTGTATTTTTTAAAGTTTGGTACTTATTTTACGAATTAGGGTTTGTCAAAACATTAACTTACAGAACATAAACAAACAGCAAACATAAACACAGACACACATACATACAAACACGATCACAATCATATAACCAGTGACACAAACATACACATACACGCTCATATACACATACACATACAACCATACACATACACACATACTAATACACATACAAACATACACACATACATACACACATACAAACATACACTTACAAACATACACATACACACATACACATACACACATACAAACATACACATACACACATACACACATACAAACATACACATACACACATACACATACAAACAGAAATACCCACATACTCCCACAAACGCAATTATATACCCACATACACCCCCCTACACACACACACACATACGCATATAGACACATATAGACACATACACACACACATATACAACCCCTCCACCACACACATTCACACACATGCTCATACACATACACATAATCCCCCCCCCACATACACATTCGCACCCACACACCCCCACACACACTCAAGCAGACACGTACACATACACAACCCGTTCCCCACATACGCACACATACTCACAAACACACATGTACATATACACCCCCCCCCACCCCTTACACACACACACACACTCCCCCCCCCACACCGCCTCCCGCACGCACCCCAGACCCCCCCCCCCCACACACACAACATATATCTCAACATTATACAGTGACTTTATAAAATGTTTGATATTCTAAAGTTTAACATGAAAGGCTTCACGTTTTTTTCACATTACTCAAACATGAAAATAAAATAACATAAAAATAAAAATAAAAATAAAAATAAAAATAAAAATAAAAATAAAAATAAAAATAAAAATAAAAATAAAAATAAAAATAATAAAAATAAAATTAATAATAATAATAATAATAAAAATAAAAATAAAAATAAAAATAAAAATAAAAATAAAATCTATTTGTCTCTACTTAGGAGTATGATGGGTTTTGTTTTATATGTTGTTGTTTTATTTCCCCAGACCTTTTTCTTTTGTAACTTTGGCTAATGTAATATTTAATATTGTGAAGATTACTTACAACTTACAGTATCTCCCTTTGGAAATTTCCTCAAAACACTTTTGAGACTTTTTAATATATACCTATCGTGTTGGTACATCTCCAGATATCTGTGTGTAACGCTTCATTTTGGCTGCTACTAAATTTATTATCAATCAGTTTTCAATCTGATCGGCTAATTTCCGACTATTTTACAAGTCGCAATATTGAATTTGAACTTGGGCCAAAAACATTGATACCTTATTAATTGCTGTTTATATAACTTGTCTTCAAATTTATTTAAAAACCTTCTCTTACATTAGCTTATTGATGATGCTAGACAGAGAGTGAATAAGCAGCAGAGATGCTGCAGTAGCAAAGGTTACATGTAGATATATAGATAGATAGATAGATAGATAGATAGATAGATAGATAGTACTTAGAGAGAGACAGAAAGAGATTGATATATATATATATATATATATATATATATATATATATATATATATATATATATATATATATATATATATATCCATGCAAGCAGGGAAAAGCAGACGTAAAATGATGATGATGATATATATATATATATATATATACAGAGAGAGATTGAGAGATAATCTGAGAGAGAGATTGATATAAATATATATATATATATATATATACAGAGAGAGAATCTGAGAAAGAGATCGATATAATTATATATATATAAATATATATATATATATATATATATATATATATATATATATATATATACAGAGAAAGATTGAGAGAGAATCTGAGAGAGAGATTGATATATATATATATATATACAGAGAAAGATTGAGAGAGAATCTGAGAGAGAGATTGATATATATATATATATATATATATATATATATATATATATATATATATACAGAGATAGATTCAGAGAAAGATAGAAATGTGTATATATATATATATATATATATATATATATACAGACAGAGAGAGAGAGAGAAAGAGAGAGAGATTGAGAGAGAAAGAGAAGGACAGAAATAACATCACTGTGCATACAGCTAATGACATATGCCCCGCAGACTAACACAATTCCTGATGAAAAAGACGAGCTCTACTAAAGATTTGTCTAGCCATCTCCGACATTTAATGACAAACCCATTACAATCACAGCAGCAATAGACATTAATGGACGAATTAGAGACCTTGCAGATTACAGTGGACTAGGCAATAAATATAGACAGATGAATAGAGGTGAACAGAATGAAGAGAAAAGTAGATATTTTTAGAAATGTTTAATTATGTTCTTACTCTATCCATTTGTATAGAAGTTGTGCAGTTTTTACACAAAATTACATGAAAACCCATCATCCAATTGATTTACTAGATATATATGACTCCATTTCAAAGTATAAGATAGATTGGATATAAACTGGAGGTGTGATATATACTTGAGTACAGACCTGACAACTTTCCCTGTCCGACCTGAAGATCTCCCACCCACTTTGGGGGAAGTGAGAGATGTCTTCTCTTGTGAAAATGGGTATAGCTTTAATTAAGTAAAATCTCCCCATTTTGACTCATTTTGCCCCGTTTTGGGGCACTTTTTTTTCATGGCACTCCCCGTTTGAGTTTTTAAAGGGGTTTCCTGGGTTTTCATTTACTGTAACTTCACTCCCCTGGGATTTTTTGGCAATTCATCATTCAATGATCATCATCCATACACATCACATCACATGCCCACATCAGCAGGATTGCATTTATAACTTGGGGGACCTGGAGCACTTCAAGTTTGGGAGGAGCCCTCATACACAAAATGTTAGAATATACAGCACCCCGGCCCCAATTTTACATATCAAATGTAGCTTGGCGTAAGTAATTGGAATAGAAAAGTTATACATACAGGTATTGAATTAAAAAATTCTAACCATCCTAAAACCAAAAAACCCAGCTGAGGGCACAAATAAATTGCTATGGCTCCTTAAATCTGTCCAGTAATTCTGTCCTGAGACATTCTAAACATATGCCCATAGTATCAGAGCTGTGATCTCTCAATTCAGAGAAGTGGCACCTTTAGAAAGCTAGTTCTAGAAAGTTAGTTCTATTATTCTTTCCTGAGACTTTAATGTTCAAAACCGGCCAGAATTCTTTACCTTTTTCTGTTGAAACTGGCTGTAACTGGTCACTCAAACTGACGTTAAGGTATTGTTCTCAAAATAAATACTTTCAAAATCTCATTGATACGATATTATGTGAGATAATTATATGAGATAAAGCCTTTACCATGAAAATACAATAGTATATATAGAGTAATGTAAATGCTAAAGGGTTAATATAGAGGCTGCAATATTGCAATTCAGAGAAGGAGCAACTCTATCTGGAGTGAGTCTCTGATCATTGATCTACAAACTCTATCGACTAACCTTACTCCAAAGATCCCGCAGAGGAACCCCATTTCGGCTGCTTCATGCACTGTAAATATTGAATGAAAACATTGTGACTTATCGTGTTTCATCGTTCTCTTTGGAAGCTGAAGCTACAATGAAGTTGTGGCCTCATCAGGCTTTTCCTCATAATTGCTTCACTGCAATATGTCATCACCAACTCTATTGCAAGATAATATTCTCTGCCAGTTACAACTCTTGGTAGAAATGGGTGGGATTTGAACTCACATCATACAGAGTTGGATCAGTTAGGGTCCTTCCAACATTTTAACAAGTCTGTCAATCCATCACCACTTTTGGACGAGCCCTTTATTTATTGATGACCTCCAAAAGGAAGAATGTCAAATTTGACCTCAGTGGTATGTATGATATCATCATCACTGTTTAGCATCCAATACTTGCATGGGTTAGACAGGTTGTCCACGTTGGGTGACAAGTTTGGCCAGAGTTGGCTGTAATGAGGACTGTCAATTTGGAGGGATATTTTACAGCTGGATGCCCTTCCTAACACCAATCACATTAAATGTGTGGAACTGGATGACACCATTATGAGGAGGAACGGTCCAGTTGGCCATGCCAAACCCATCTCACAGTGGAGCCACAGTTTTGGAGCCTGATATATATATATATATATATATATATATATATATATATATATATATATCATCATTTTACGTCTGCTTTTCCCTGCTTGCAAGGGTGGGACGAGGGACGGGAACTGATTCTGGCTTGATTTCTACAGCTGGATGCCCTTCCTAACACCAACCTCATTTACAGTGAGTGCTGGGTGCTTCTTTCGCGTGGCACCTCCACGACCACTTTGCAGTGGAATGATTTGGACCCCAGTCCCTAGCATCTCATTTCTACAGCTGAGTAAACTGGAGCAATGTGAAATAAAGTGTCTTGCTCAAGGAAACAACACATCGACCGGTTATATATATATATATGTGGGTGTGTTGTGTGTGTATTTATATATATATATATGTATGTGTGAGTATATATATATATATATATATATAAATATATATATATATGGGTGTGTGTGTGTGTGTTTATATATATGTGTGTATGAGTGTATATATATATATATATATACACTCAGACAGATAGTATTAACAATGGGAAAGACCAATGGAAACATTGTTTCTTTGGTCCGATTTGATGAGCTCCACTGCACTCATTAAGTGAATGAGGTCTGGGATCTTATTGATCGACTGCATATCTATCTATCTATCTATCTATATTACGCGATCCATTCGACAGGGATGCGCTCTCTCCTCCCTTCTCTACGTATTGACTCTCGAGCCACTACTGCAGAAGTTGGGGCTATTGCAGGGCATCCCTCTGGAACCGGGACTGCGGAAAGTGGCGTCGGCCTACGCCGACGACGTGACAGTAATGGTGTCGAGCGCCTCGCAAATCGAGGAAGTCGGCACCTTACTGAAGGAATACAAAAGTTTTACAGGAGCGAAGCTGAACCAGGATAAGTCCATCGGTTTGCAACTCGGATCGTGGAGAGGCAGACCGATGCCTTCCAATGGCGTCATCGGACGCTGGAGGAGGGACCAGTAAAGCTGCTCGGGGTCTGGTTTGGTCCGGACCTCCAGGTGGAGAAGAACTGGAACGAAGTGACGGCCAAGGTATTTGCACTCACCCAGAAGTGGGCCGAGTGCAAACTATCCTTGAAAGGTCGAGCGGAGGTGGCGAACACTTTTATAGCGTCCGCCATCTACTACTGCTTGACCATCGTGACTTGTCCAGCCAAAACGCTCACCAAAATGGTGTGTGCGCTCTTCCAATTCTTTTGGAAGAGGCAGGCTCCTTTGGTGAGAAGATCCATCTGCTGCCAACACCCTGCTAACAGAGGGCTGGGGATGCCGTGGTTGACGATGCGCAAACACGCGCTCAGGCTGCGGCATCTCTACGTATTCCTCACCGGACAACTGGTGTGGGCCCCGTTAGTGAGGCGAGCCTTTCCACGACTCGTCTCGCTGACCGAGCTGCAGTCTTGGGTCAAGCAAAGACCGAGGAAAATGGGCGACTGGCACATCGAATGTGCTCAGGCGCTCACAGCCCTCTGGCAGGCGCACCCGGCGATCAGTGGAGACTCCACTTCGTCATTCTATAGAGGGTTGATCCGCAGCAAGTGCGACGACGCGCTCGGTGAAACTCTAGGCATAGAGGAAGATGAACTGGCCAGTCTGTTCGGTAGGACCTTCTGCCCGGGACAGATGGACAACTTCCAAAAGTCCCTGGCCTGGCAGTGCTACCGAGGAGCTCTACCAGTTCGAGACAAGCTCTACAGACATGGGCGCCCAGGCAGGGACCCAGCAAAAAAGATCTGTCTGAGGTGCTTGCGAGATGAAGAAACCATCGCGCATGCATTCATACACTGCCCGGGCGTCACTGACCTGTGGGGCTATGTAGAACGACTATTGTCACGGGTGGGACCAATCTGGTTGACCACCGAGTCCATTGTCATGATCAAACCGCCACCCTCCTTCAAAAACGAAGGAGAGGCGGTTTTCCTTTGTGTGATAGCTATGGCGAAAGAGGTTGTATGGTGGACAAGGTTGAAAGGGCTGAGGTCAGACACCTTTCTCTCCGGCCAACAACTGATTCTTTTTTTCAAATACCACTTTGGAAGAAGAATCAGGATGGAGAGAGAGGTGCTGTACCCCAGCAAGTTTTATGAAAGGTGGGTGAAAGTGGCGAGAATGGCCCGAGTGAATGGGCCTTCTCTCTATATCAGCCTGTAGGTTGAGGAAAAGAAGAAGGAGAGGAAAGGAGTACAAACTATTCGTACTCCTGGAGATGAGGGTTGCACATTTTTTCGGGGGTATGTGTTACCCATATAAACTGTCTCCCCTATTGGGGAAAATCGACTAATTTTTTAAATTGCATTTGTGATAACATTTTACACATTTTTATTGTATGTAAACTTCCCCCTTTGTATTTGTCCCCTTCTTTTGTGCCCCTGTGGCTAATAAAGAAACATATCTATCTATATATATATACACATATACATGTGTGTGGGTGTGTTATGATCGTTGAAGGCTTGCTAGCAGGGAAACTGGACATTAAATCAATGACAATGATAATTATCAGGATCACACCTGATTGTTTACTGGTCACTGAAGTGTAGTGGAGCAAAAATATTTTGGGATAAACCAGATATGATGTTTGATGAAAATACAGAAATCAAAATAACCATAACATATGAAATTACAAAATCATCGTTGATACACATTATATATCCATATCAGTACAATCTCTTCTCCTGCTCACAGCATCTGATCCCTCTTGTACCCTGCATTTCTCTCAGCTCATCCATGCTTTGCCATTTATGCACATTAACATGACCCTAAGGGGAGAGGAAAGGAGAGAAACTCTTCAT
>OZ024749.1:5815466-5842966 GCA_964016885.1 Eledone cirrhosa
TGGTGCAAAGCATGGTGTCTGATGCTCTACTGATTCTGCCAATCCACTCCAATTAATACCCCTTTCAGAAAACTACACCCATATATATATATACACACCGGATATGGCTGGTTTAAATGCTAAAGGGTTAAGCAACATTAACAAGACCTGCTTGATAAGTACAACTCAGTACGATGACTGAATCACATTAAAACATAGTCATTAATCTTATAATGGTATAGCCAGCAGTGGATTGGCAGTATCAGTAGAGGGTCGGACGCCATGATTTGACGCTTATAATTACAGTCCTTCCCATTCTGTGTTCAAATCCCGCCAAGGTTAACTTTGCTTTTCATTTCATCCTTACCGGGTGGTCGATAAAATAAAGTACCAGTAATGTACTGAATAATTGCTGGCCTTGTGCCAAAAGTAGAAACAATTACTCTTATAACCTAGATTTTCATGACGATCTGTTCACTAATAAAGATACTATAAACAACTGGATTAACAAACAAGTTTTTAAATATTTTTCGTTTTAAAACCAGATTATATAAATACATATATATGGTTGAAAGTCTGTCTCGGGCCCAGAGGCTCATCAGGCTGGTGCTTATTCCAGTTTCCATGGCGTTAAATAACTGAGAGTACAATACCCCACACCCATCACCTGGACAGGATGCCAGTCCATTGCAGGGTTAAACTCCCAGCTATTGCTGGTACTTATTTACAGCTGAGCATACTGGGGCTACATGAAATTAATTGTTTTGCTCAACAACACAACACACAGCACACTTTAGATTTTAGATACGTGTGTGTGTGCGTGTGTGCGTGTGTGTGTGTGTGTGTGTCTCTCTGTGTGAGTCTGTATTGCATCTGTGTCTGTGTGTGCATCTGTGTGTGTGTGTGTGTATGTGTCTGTGTGTGTGTATGTGTGTGTGTGTATGTGTGGGTCTGTGTGTGCATCTGTGTCTGCGCGCGCACGTGTGTGTCTAGGTGAGTGTGTCTGTGTATGTGTGTGTGTGTGTGTGTGTGTGTGTGTCTATGTCTGTGTGAGTACACACACATGGTGTTTAAAACAATTAGGTATCATCTGCGATGTAAACATCTGAGAAACTACAAAATATAGGACAACTAGATTAATGAACAGTCCTAATGTTGGGCAATACAAGAGTTGTTCCTCAAAATTTGTCAACATTATAACATTAGAGGGTCGCACGCCATGCTTTGACGCATATAGTTACGGTCCTTGCCATTCTCAGTTCAAATCCAGTCGAGGTTAACTTTGCCTTTCATCCTCACGGGGTTGATAAAATAAAGTACCAGTAATGCACTGGGTAATTGCTAGCCTTGTGCCAAAAGTAGAAACAATTATAATATTAATTCACAATATATATTGTATATATATTCTTGGAAACATGCCATTGATATCAAATCTTTTTAAACACCCTGTATTTTGAAGCAGATTATACAAATATATATATATATTTTAAAACAGGTTATATAAAATATATTTTTTTTTTTAAATCACGTTATATAAAATAGGTTTTTAAAGCAGGTTATATCAATAGATATATCATTTTAAACAGGTTATATAAAATATATATATTTCTAAAGCAAGATATATAAAATCTGAATATATTTTTCAATCAAATACATAATTTAAATATATTTTTCAATCAAATACATAATTTTTTTAAAGCAGGTTATATAATATATATATATATTTTGAAGCAGGTTATATAAAAAGTTATATATATATTTAAACAGGTTATATAAATGTGGCCGTATTTGAAAGAATGAAATAAAAAAAGTAAATATTTTTTCAATTAAAATGGATGTTTAAATCTTTCAAAATACCTTCTGAAGACTGAAGAATTCATTAAGATTAAATGTTTCTAATTAATTTTAATTACCTCAAAAACTGAGATTTATAATTAGAACCAATTAGCAATGAATACACAATATATGACTTTAATTTCCGAAGTTAAATATTTGACATTTTCAAATAGGAGACAAGAAATAGGTTTGTTGTTGTTGCTGTGGTTGTTGTTGGTTTGCCCCAGGTCAAACCAGATTGAGCAAACCTTTGGTCTAAGGTGGTCTAGTGGTAATTAGTTATGATATGTTGTTGCTGTTTTAAAACATCGTGCATCCAACTAGTCAGTACAACATTATCCAGGAACAACAACAGTGGCAACACAGTGGCAAAGTGTTTCAATTTATTTTGAAAATACAACAAAATAACAACAATAACAACAGCAAAAATCGAGGAATTTAGTATGTCAACTGATATTTTCATTAGCTAACTGATGTTTGGAACAACATTTAACAAAGATTCTTGACTAAAATCAAGATTTAATATTTTAATATAAGTTTGACATGACAAAAGGTACCCAGCCCACATTGTAAAGTGGTCGTGTAGGTGTCATGACAAAAAGCATCTAGCCAAAACTGTAAATTGGTTGTAATGGTGTCACAGCAAAAAGAAACCAGCCCACACTGTAAAGTGGTCATGTAAGCATCACAAAAAAGTGCATGTAGTACACACTGTAAATGAGGTTGGTGCTAGGAAGGACATCCAGCTGTAGAAACCGAGCCAAAATCAGTTCTGTATGAGCAAGACATGGTCACTTGATCTAGCATTGCCCACAACAGGGTAACTCGTCTAACCCATGCTAGCTTGGAAAAATGGATGTGAAACGGTGTCGCTGATCATGATGATGATGAAGAATTAAAAACAGGGAAATTTTGTATCATGAGAATCAAGGAATGGTTTCAAGTGGTTTGGTATCATTACAGAGTATATGGGGTTAAGTTTAACATTACCCTACACTAGAGAGGTTACCTTACACTAGGCTTGACTAAACATTGTTTTTGATCCTATGTTGTTTCATGAACCCCTTTATAGAGTATATTGGTAGACTATAATGCTGCACCTACCACAGATAGGTACTTTATCCCCTACAAGACTAAAGAATCCACTCTACATTATGTTGTCTCTATTAGTTCAGAAACCAATTTATAGAGTATACAAAGTGAATTCTTTTATGGCACCAGTATTAGAAAGATCACCTTGTATACTGCAAGACAAGAGAGTCTTCAGCACTGAAAGTTGTCTCCATTAGTTTCAAGCAAATATGACCAAAAGAGTGAATATATATTAGCGTTATATATATGTTGTTACATATATGTATGAATAAATATCATATATCATAATCTAAAGTCACACACACACACATATATATAGTATACATATATATATATATATATTATATATTATATGTATATATATATATATATTACATATATATTATATGTATATATGTTACATATATATTATATACTATATGTATATATATTAGATAAGTATATATATATGTGTGTGTGTGTATATAAAATTACACATAGATTTTTTATGAGTGTGTGTGTATGTGAATATAAGAACTAAATAATTGATGTGATTTTTGGCAGTTCTGTTTCGTCTGACAGTTTCTCCTTCTTCATATTTCACTAAAAGACTAAATGGGAATTCATTAAGTCATTCTAAAAGTGTTTTGGTTACAATCCAAATAAAAGATTCCTCGCCCTCCATCATACTGCCCCTCCTTTCTCTGTCCCCAAGACATCTACAGACCCAACGTCAGTTTTAGAGGTCAACATTTGTTATATAGAGAAACAAAAAATCCTCTCCTTGCATCACTGGTAATTTCAGCCAACAATGGCAATTTTTCTTCTCTGTTGTCTCGTAATGTTGCAAAGAGATTTTTTGTGGGGGGTAAAGCTACAACATTGCTATGGACAACAAAGGATAGTTGGAACTGGATGCTATGATTTAGTATAGTACTCAGGAGCAGAAAATTGGGGAAACAAAGAATTACTCAAACAGGAAAAATAGAAATTTGTAGAAAAAACAGCAAATATATATATATATATACATACATATATATATATATTGGATCAAGTATGGAATTTGTATAAATTTGTTTTTTTCCTACAAATTTCATACTTGACGAACCTATATATATATATAAATATATATATATATATATATATATATATATATATATATATATATATATATATATATATATATATATATATATATATATATATATATATAAAGAAAGAATGAAAGACAAAGCCATCTTAAGGAAATAAAGAGCTAATCAAACATTAGTTATTAAATGACTTAATGGATCTGAAAATGGAAAAAAGATGTTCACCAAGAAATCATATTGAATAATTAGAATATTAAGGAAGTTTTAATTAGAATATTTTTCTTGTTTAGAATTCGTCCATTAGTGCAGGAAAACAAAACAAAACACTATATTTTTTTTTAAATTAAAAAAATTGATTTCTGTTGAGAGATTTTGATTGAAGTGAAATAATGTTATGTAAGACTAGCAGTGGTACCCGGCGTTGCATGGGATGAGGTACTTTGGAACGCGGGCCGCCAACAGACCTAATCGTGGAAAAACTGCATGCCTGGACAATATTTAAAGAAAATAAATCAAATACTCTGATGGCTGGATAATCTTTAAGATTTTCCTTGATGAAACAGGAAAACTGCCGGTTATCACCTAATGTGGGCCCTAGGGGATCAAGAAAATGAATTTTTTTTATGTGCATAACATGCCTTGAAATTTCAGGAAAATCGGCTAGATGTAACTCCTCAAAAAAGTCCTAAAAAGCTGAAAAAATGAAGTTTTTCACCTAATGCGGGCCCTAGGACATAAAGAAAGTTTAATTTTCTTTGCTCACGGTATGAAGAAGAGACAGACTAATACATAGTTACAATTTCAAGGAAATCGGTCTGACGTAACGCCTCAAAAAATCCTTAAAAAGCTGAAAAAAACGTAGTTTTTCACTTAATGCAGGCCCTAGGGGATCAAAAGGTTGAATGTCTTATGTGCATAACACTCCCTGAAACATAAGCAATACACATGTAAAGTTTGAAAAATATCGGTTAGGTACTTCTCGAGTTTTAGGGATTCAAACTCACAGACACACAGACAGACATCCTCAGTTTTATATATATAGACTAGCAGAAAACCACCCGGTAGGCGGTTTTCTGCTAGCAAATCTAGTGTATATACTGATATTGTTGAGATTTGGATGAGAAATGTTTTCGGCACCACATGTTCACCGTCTCTCGGTGTGTCTTTTATGCATGTATAAAAATATATGTTATATATACGGTGAAATCTTTGAAATAAATATATGTTAAAACGAAAAAGGAGAAAAAGAGATTAGTGACGGAAATATAAACGTTATGATACATAAACGTTATGATATAACGATGGAAATATATCTTCAAATGGTCCTTGGCATGGTGTCAAGTCAGAACCGCCTCGAACTGGTTAGTTCTGGCTTGTGCAAGGTGTCTCTATAGCAACCAGCGATTCCCTCGGCCTCAGTGACCAAAGTCAGTGGAGAGGGGAAGGTAATGTTTCTATAGCACGTGTTTTAGCGTCTATTCACTCTCTCTCCCTCTCTCCCTCCCGCTATCCCCCTCTCGTAGTCTGTCTCTTTCTTTCACTCTCACTCTCTCTCTAAGCACGTGTTTCCACTGTCGGACAGACAGACAGAGAAATTGCTGGTTATATATATAAGTAGATGACTTAGGATTCACAGATGACTTAATTTATAAAAAGTGAAGGTGATTAAGTTATGTAACAAATAAGGAGCCCATTAACCAGGCTGGATACATACATCCATATCTGCTGTGGTTATTGTTGTGCAAGAGTGCGACGCCCAACCGACGAGAATGGGCTGGACCACTATATATAAATAATTCATGTGATGATAGTCAAAGTTGGTACTAGTTCCACAGTTGGTGTGTTGATAGTCAAAGTTGGTACTAGTTCCATAGTTGGTGTGTTGATAGTCAAAGTTGGTACTAGTTCCACAGTTGGTGTGTTGATAGTCAAAGCTGGTACTAGTTCCACAGTTGGTGTGTTGATAGTCAAAGTTGGTACTAGTTCCACAGCTTGTGTGTTGATAGTCAAAGCTGGTACTAGTTCCACAGTTGGTGTGTTGATAGTCAAAGTTGGTACTAGTTCCACAGCTTGTGTGTTGATAGTCAAAGTTGGTACTAGTTCCACAGTTGGTGTGATGATAGTCAAAGTTGGTACTAGTTCCACAGCTTGTGTGATGATAGTCAAAGTTGGTACTAGCTCCACAGCTTGTGTGATGATAGTCAAAGTTGGTACTAGTTCCACAGTTGGTGTGTTGATAGTCAAAGCTGGTACTAGTTCCACAGCTTGTGTGTTGATAGTCAAAGTTGGTACTAGTTCCACAGTTGTTGTGTTGACAGTCAAAGTTGGTACTAGTTCCACAGCTTGTGTGTTGATAGTCAAAGCTGGTACTAGTTCCACAGCTTGTGTGTTGATAGTCCAAGCTGGTACTAGTTCCATAGTTGGTGTGTTGATAGTCAAAGTTGGTACTAGTTCCACAGTTGGTGTGTTGATAGTCAAAGCTGGTACTAGTTCCACAGGTGGTGTGTTGATAGTCAAAGTTGGTACTAGTTCCATAGTTGGTGTGTTGATAGTCAAAGTTGGTACTAGTTCCACAGTTGGTGTGTTGATAGTCAAAGCTGGTACTAGTTCCACAGGTGGTGTGTTGATAGTCAAAGTTGGTACTAGTTCCACAGTTGGTGTGTTGATAGTCAAAGCTGGTACTAGTTCCACAGTTGGTGTGTTGATAGTCAAAGTTGGTACTAGTTCCACAGTTGGTGTGTTGATAGTCAAAGTTGGTACTAGTTCCACCGTTGGTGTGTTGATAGTCAAAGTTGGTACTAGTTCCACAGTTGGTGTGTTGATAGTCAAAGTTGGTACTAGTTCCACAGCTTGTGTGTTGATAGTCAAAGCTGGTACTAGTTCCATAGTTGGTGTGTTGATAGTCAAAGTTGGTACTAGTTCCACAGGTGGTGTGTTGATAGTCAAAGCTGGTACTAGTTCCACAGTTGGTGTGTTGATAGTCAAAGTTGGTACTAGTTCCACAGTTGGTGTGTTGATAGTCAAAGTTGGTACTAGTTCCACAGTTGGTGTGTTGATAGTCAAAGTTGGTACTAGTTCCACAGTTGGTGTGTTGATAGTCAAAGTTGGTACTAGTTCCACAGTTGGTGTGTTGATAGTCAAAGTTGGTACTAGTTCCACAGTTGGTGTGTTGATAGTCAAAGCTGGTACTAGTTCCACAGTTGGTGTGTTGATAGTCAAAGTTGGTACTAGTTTCACAGTTGGTGTGTTGATAGTCAAAGCTGGTACTAGTTCCACAGTTGGTGTGTTGATAGTCAAAGCTGGTACTAGTTCCACAGGTGGTGTGTTGATAGTCAAAGTTCGTACTAGTTCCACAGTTGGTGTGTTGATAGTCAAAGTTGGTACTCGTTCCACAGTTGGTGTGTTGATAGTCAAAGCTGGTACTAGTTCCACAGTTGGTGTGTTGATAGTCAAAGCTGGTACTAGTTCCACAGTTGGTGTGTTGATAGTCAAAGTTGGTACTAGTTCCACAGTTGGTGTGTTGATAGTCAAAGTTGGTACTAGTTCCACAGTTGGTGTGTTGATAGTCAAAGCTGGTACTAGTTCCACAGTTGGTGTGTTGATAGTCAAAGCTGGTACTAGTTCCACAGTTGGTGTGTTGATAGTCAAAGATGGTACCAGTTCCACAGTTGGTGTGTTGATAGTCAAAGTTGGTACTAGTTCCACAGGTGGTGTGTTGATAGTCAAAGCTGGTACTAGTTCCACAGTTGGTGTGTTGATAGTCAAAGATGGTACCAGTTCCACAGTTGGTGTGTTGATAGTCAAAGATGGTACCAGTTCCACAGTTGGTGTGTTGATAGTCAAAGTTGGAGTTCATGTTCACAGTTCGAGTTAGTGTGTTGGGTTGTTGGTTCTTAAAATATTGTTGTTCCGTTACATGTGGTTATTGCCATTTGTTTTGATTATATTATTATTACACTGTTGCAGTATATTCGTTTATCCATAAGGACATAAAAGTTTTATACTATAGTTAAAAAGAGTGGTGTACATGGAGATTATATAAAATAACTTATAAAAAAATGGGGGATGACACTTAACTTTTTACCATTTACATTACTCTATATATACTATTGTATTTTCACAGTAAACATTTTAGCTCACATAATGTCGAATCTATGAGATTTTGATATTATTCATTTTAAGAACAATAACTTTTACTTCCGTTGTCACTCTT
The DNA here is from genome assembly GCA_964016885.1 of Eledone cirrhosa. NCBI lineage: Eukaryota > Metazoa > Mollusca > Cephalopoda > Octopoda > Eledonidae > Eledone > Eledone cirrhosa. The sequence goes on from OZ024749.1 coordinate 5,823,657, forward strand.
GTCTTCATAAAAACAGTGACTATATTTCCATTATTTATTTTCAGAATAGTTGATTATGAATAATTTTGAACCTCCAAATTTGCGGAAGAGACATAGAGTTCTTCTTGGAATCCACGCCGGTAGGACAAATAAGGAAATTTCAGAAACTCCCAGAACAACAGGTGGCTCGCTGTCTCATCCAAAGACATGCCCAGAGTTATGCAGACAAAGTTTCCAGTGACAAAATTGGTCCTAGGTGTCGACAGCAGTCAAGGTGACATCATGCCACCATACTTCTTCCCTGAGGGCCTCAAGCTGAACACCGATGGCTACATCCGCGTTCTGAGCGAGGTAGTAAAGCCCTGGATCGACCAGGTAGCTGCAGGTAGGCCGTACGTGTGGCAGCAAGACTCAGCGCCCTGCCATACCAGCCGAAAGACCCAAGCCTGGCTGTCAGAGAACTTCGTCGACCACACTTTACCTGACATCTGGCCTCCCAGCTTGCCTGATGCAACCTCCTCGACTTCTTTGTGTGGGGCGTAGTGGAACGAGGCACCAACAGATCTAGCTGCAGTACGAAAGACGATCTGAAGGCTAGGATCACAAGTGCCTTTAGGGGCCTAAGTCGGGGGACAGTGATAAAGGCCTGTAGCCGGTTCCGAGGCCGCCTTGAGGCCGTCATCAAAGCCAATGGCGGGTTTATCGAGTGAGATCGAAAGAAGCAGTCATGAAGACAAACTGACCCAAGTTTGATAAATAAATCTTAAAAAATAAAACTACTGTGTTATTTTTTCCTAGACATTAATCTTGCGAACAAATATCGTCCGCACCCTGTATATATGTATATATATGTGTGTGTGTGTGTGTGTGTGTGTGTGTGTATATATATATATATATATATATATATATATATATATATATATTTTTCCATTTGGAGTTTTTTAAGCTCCACTATCGTGCTAATTTTTTTTAGTCAAAATACAGCGAAAGCTTCTATTTCTTACTCAATATGAAACTTCACTCACAGTCTTCAAAATAAAATGCTTGTTTTTATATGCGTGTGTGTGAGTGTGTGTGTGTGTGAGTGTGTGTGTGTGTGAGTGTGTGTGAGTCAATTGAAGTATAAGAACATGTTCTCCTTGTGCACTGGCATTCTCTCTCTCTCTCTCTCTCTCTCTCTCTCTCTCTCTCTCTCTCTCTCTCTCTATATATATATATATATATATATATATATATATATATAGTATATATACTTCAAACCAAGAGCAGAAAGTTGTTGACCTAAAAGGTGTGATGGTGAAAAGTGATACCATATACAACAGGTTCAAACTCAAAGAATATCAAAGAGAGTGCAATTGATTCTGTGGGTCTTAAGACACCAAACGAGGATGGGAATGAAAATGACAAGGGCCTTTGTTAGATGTTCCACATTCTATGTTGTACGTTATCTTCAGGGCAAGCCATTCACGGTTGATGCAGTGTTGTCACAAACTGACAACTAAATAGTACATGCTATTCATTGCAAATAGAAACGTTGATATTTGAAACAAAGAGGCTTGCCAAGATAATGGAATTGTAAGGAAATGAAAGGACAAGATATTGGAGAAGACCATTGAGGTATGTTGTCACAATACTACAGCATCATAGTTGCCATAGCGATCTCCCACAATATCTCACATGAAAAGAACTCTTGAAATTCCATGGGGAATATGGAGAAGATGTAAACATTAAAATGGAGTGAATACTGAAATATCAAAACATTCCACACACATCACACATTACACACACCACACACACACCATACACACATCTCTCTCAGACATGACAACCCTTAATTTAATTTTGGATATATATACGGCTCCTTAATTGTAGAGCTAACTCAGTTGAATGGACTCGGCTGCTATTTCTAGCTGTCGATAATCCTATTCACGCCACTGGGATGATGCTGTGCGATGTGTGTAATTTTTAAAAAATGCAACACGTGGTTCGGGTCATTCACATATTTGCATTTGCTTTGTAAACGCAGATAGTTTGATCCTCTCCTATGGTGACCATCCAGGATTTGATTACTGTGATTTACTGATTAATTGGTGAAATATATTTTTTATTTAAAGAAATATATACAAAGAAGATTAATCATTTTAAAAGGTATCTATATTTGAAGTTCTAGTTAAACTTTAATTGGTTACCTACCTAGCTAGGTGTGCTTACATACTTTACACATTATTCCCTGTGATTGTTCCATGTATTTATTTTATATATATATATGTCAATTTATTTCTAGTTGATATATATATATATATATAATTGTTTCTACTTTTGGCAAATATAAGATCAAAAGATGGTTAAAAGAGTTCCAAGTATTTTATTATGCACATTTCAAAAACAAATATCATCATGAGATGATATCTGAATTTTCATCAGATCAAATAGGGATACATGATATGAAGGTTAAAAAACACTTGTGAATAGTGAAGTTTTAAATCAACATATGAAAAATAATTTAAGATTGATGTGTGATATTGGGAAAAAAAGTGAGGGGGGTTGGAAAAGGTAAGGAAGAGGAGGAAATGAGAGTAAAGAATGGTGGGGGAGGAGTATAAGAAGGAAGGATGAGATAGGAGGAGAGATGGGTGATAGAGAGAGAGAGATAGCCTTTACAACTGATAAAAATATATATTGTCTCACAGAGAGAAGTTAAAAAGCCGTTGGAAGATAATATATAATTTAAAAGAATTTGAAGTTAGAAGTTGATGAAGAGAAAAAGGGGTTAAGAATAATATTAAATTAAGGTTTGTATATTGTGTGGGTAAGATAATGTATATATATATATATATATATATATATATATATATAATACTAGCTCCTTCAACTGCGCAGAGGGTTCTATAGAAATAGTGGACAGCTTCCGTTATCTGGGTGACAAAATCAGCAGTGGGGGAGGGTGCTCTGAAAGTACTGTAGCTAGAGTCAGAACTGGATGGAAAAAGTTCAGAGAGCTTATACCACTATTAGCCGCTAGAGGGTTCTCCCTAAAAATGAAAGGCAGGTTATACGATGCCTGCATACGAACAGCAATGCTGCATGGCAGTGAGACCTGGGCATTGTGTGCAGAGGATATACGCAGACTAGAGAGGAACGAAGCTTGCATGGTCCGCTGGATGTGCAATAGTAATATACGTGAACGGCAAAGCATAAACGAACTAAGGAAAAAATTAGAAATAAGAGGGATCAGATGTTGTTTACTCGAGAGAAGGCTACGTTGGTACGGTCACGTGATGCGCATGAAAGACGACAGCTGTATAACAAAGTGCAGGGCAATAAAGATAGATGGTAGCCACGGAGTAGGCAGACCCAGAAAAACATGGGACGAGCTGATAAATTCCGACCTCACACGCTTACACCTCTCCAAGACAATGTCACTGGACCGAGACCTTTGGCGGTACTCAGTAATAGAGAAGACCCGCCTTACCTAAATACAAAGTAAAAACCTACTACAGTCAGTAGGCATCTCTATCAAAACACACCCCCGTCCCACCACCTCCACCCCACCCACACCGCCCCTTTCAATGTAAAGTTATGTTGGTCCCACAACATCCAGGCCGAAACAAATGAGATCGTGTAGGTGTCACGACAAAAAACACACAGTCCACGCTGTAAATGTGGCCGTGTAGGCAACACGGTAAAAACCTCCCAGCCCCACACTGTAAATGTGGTTGGTGTTAGGAAGGGCATCCAGCTGTAGAAAACCCGCCAGACAGTCCACGCTGTAATGTGGCCGTGTAGGCAACACGGTAAAAACCTCCCAGCCCCACACTGTAAATGTGGTTGGTGTTAGGAAGGGCATCCAACTGTAGAAAACCCGCCAGACAGTCCTATGCGAGCAAGACAACCACTCTTGCCTCAAGTGGGAAAACCCCCGTCCAAACCCATGCAAGCGTGGAACACGGACGCTAAACCTGATGATGATGATGATGATGATGATATATACATTATCTTACCCACGCAATGTCGTTTTCCCCAGTGTTTAAGAAAAATTTGAACTCTGGTCAGCTGGGTTCGAATTTTAATAATACAAACTTACTTTTCCATTGAATAAGTAAGGAAATGGTTGAAGCTATATCCATTTTATTCGACTTGCTTCATCTTCTAATTATACATATATATACAAATATATATGTGTGTGTATGTATATATATATATATATATATATATATATATATATATATATATATATATATATATATAACGAAGGAGATGAGGTAAGGAACCAGATGGACCATAACGCACCAAAGTACTCAATACTTAGGCTAGTAGAGTGGGTAATAGGAACGAGTAGGACCCCGACGGCTGAGCCCAAGCAGTTTCGACGGCTAATTCTGTCCAGAATTAGCCGTCGAAACATCCTACTCGTTCCTATATATATATATATATATATATATATATATATATATAGTTATATTTGGGGAGGATCATATTGTTATAATATTGCCAGAAATATGGGAATATTACAAATATAACAGTATTTGATTCAACACACGATTTCATATCAAAACCTTGCAAAACAAATTCATCGCCGTTATATATATATATAACGGCGATGAATTTGCGGTGGATTGGCAGTATCGGTAGAGGGTCAGACGCCATGCTTTGACGCATGGAGTTACGGCCCTTGCCATTCTGAGTTCAAATCCTGCCGAGGTTAACTTTGCCTTTCATCCTTACGGGGTCGATAAAATAAAGTACCAGTAATACACTGGGTAATTGCTGGCCTTGTGCTAAACGTAGAAACAGTTATATATATATATATATATATATATATATATATATATATATATATATATATATATATATATATATATATATATATATATACATACACAAGCAGGGAAAAGCAGACGTAAAATGATGATGATGATGACACAAATATATTTGACAGGATTTGAACTCAGAATGTAAAAAGACCTAATTACATAATGCAAAGTATTTTGTCCAATTTTAGTGTCGTTAGCACCACAACCAACACTAACAGCACCACAACCAACACTAACAGCACCACAACCAACACTAACAGCACCACAACCACTAACAAACATTGCCACAACAATTCACATCTTAACATCACCAATAAAACCAACACTAGCAATACAAAAATTCACTGTCATCATCACTATTGTTGTCATCATCATCATCATCATGAGTGGCACAAGAATATATAATAATAATGAAATTATTGTGTAAAGTGCTCAGGTGCACTACAACTCGTCAATATAGTACATAGAATAATACACAAATGTCAGGGAAGTACATGTGTGTATGTGTTAGCTGTTCTGTTGGCGGATCTCGGGAAGCATGGAGGCCTTAAAGGATGCAGTGTCTCGACAGCTAACAACTGATGCAGGTAGTTTGTTCCATGCTTCAGCAACTCTGAGCGTGAAAAAATGTTTCCGAAAGTCATGGGAACTGTGCTGTTTTCTTACTATGATCATGAATACAAGTGGCTGAAATAGGATTTCTTTGATGGGTCTTTGAAGTAACGTTACTTGAGAAAGTGCATAGCTCGGAGATCAGAGAATCACTCCAGGTAGAGCTGTTACTTCTTCAAATTGAGAGATCACAGCTCCAATACTACAGACATGTAGTTAGAATGCCTCAGGAATGAATCACTAGACAGATTTTTAGAGCCGCTACTTCTCTGAATTGAGAGATCACAGCTCCAATACTACAGACATGTGGTTAGAATGCCTCAGGAATGAATCACTAGACAGATTTTTAGAGCCGCTACTTCTCTGAATTGAGAGATCACAGCTCCAATACTACAGACATGTGGTTAGAATGCCTCAGGAATGAATCACTAGACAGATTTTTAGAGCCGCTACTTCTCTGAATTGAGAGATCACAGCTCCAATACTACAGACATGTAGTTAGAATGCCTCAGGAATGAATCACTAGACAGATTTTTAGAGCCGCTACTTCTCTGAATTGAGAGATCACAGCTCCAATACTACAGACATGTGGTTAGAATGCCTCAGGAATGAATCACTAGACAGATTTTTAGAGCCGCTACTTCTCTGAATTGAGAGATCACAGCTCCAATACTACAGACATGTGGTTAGAATGCCTCAGGAATGAATCACTAGACAGATTTTTAGAGCCGCTACTTCTCTGAATTGAGAGATCACAGCTCCAATACTACAGACATGTAGTTAGAATGCCTCAGGAATGAATCACTAGACAGATTTTTAGAGCCGCTACTTCTCTGAATTGAGAGATCACAGCTCCAATACTACAGACATGTAGTTAGAATGCCTCAGGAATGAATCACTAGACAGATTTTTAGAGCCGCTACTTCTCTGAATTGAGAGATCACAGCTCCAATACTACAGACATGTAGTTAGAATGCCTCAGGAATGAATCACTAGACAGATTTTTAGAGCCGCTACTTCTCTGAATTGAGAGATCACAGCTCCAATACTACAGACATGTAGTTAGAATGCCTCAGGAATGAATCACTAGACAGATTTTTAGAGCCGCTACTTCTCTGAATTGAGAGATCACAGCTCCAATACTACAGACATGTAGTTAGAATGCCTCAGGAATGAATCACTAGACAGATTTTTAGAGCCGCTACTTCTCTGAATTGAGAGATCACAGCTCCAATACTACAGACATGTGGTTAGAATGCCTCAGGAATGAATCACTAGACAGATTTTTAGAGCCGCTACTTCTCTGAATTGAGAGATCACAGCTCCAATACTACAGACATGTGGTTAGAATGCCTCAGGAATGAATCACTAGACAGATTTTTAGAGCCGCTACTTCTCTGAATTGAGAGATCACAGCTCCAATACTACAGACATGTGGTTAGAATGCCTCAGGAATGAATCACTAGACAGATTTTTAGAGCCGCTACTTCTCTGAATTCCTCTCTGAATGCTTGGTGATCAAGACGGATCAGTTGGAGACAGTTACTTTTGACAGGACTCACTGGAAGGTGTGTTTGAGGACTCTGACCCCATGGCCTTCTCAGGAATAAGTGGGTGAAGAAGAAGAATGAACTGAAACAATATGAAATAAAGTGTCCTGCTCAAGAACACAATGTAAAGCCTGGCCTGAGAATCAAACTCAGAACCTCACCATTGTAAGCCTGACACATTAACCACTAAAATGATATAAAGAATTAGGAAGAAATCTGATGTAAAAAGTGAAACTGTTATGAAAATCTTGGTCTGAGTGGTTCCTATTTCCCTGAGGAAATATATGTTATATACCACAGATACCAGCAGATTTCTAGCTTTAAAAATTATATTGAATTATAAAATATATATACATCTCATTTATATTTTTGGCATCTTCAGTAAAACCTTTATTAATTTACATGAATCTATAATCTGTTTTCAAATACATATACATATAAATATATATTTATTTATATATATATAATTTTTTTTTAATATATATATATACATATATATATATATATATATATATGTATGTATATAATGATCTTTTGTCTTTCCCTGTTTGAAGACTTTTAAACAAAACTAGATTTTATTATAAAGTCATTGACAGGTTTACAGTAGGGAAAACACAACAACAGCATTTGAATAAAGCCAACACATTATTACACCTACAGCAACAACAACAACACTACCACTATTACTACATGCACACAGACTACATACACATTTAACACACACACACACTACATACACATTTAACACACACACACACTACATACACATTTAACACACACACACACTACACACACACACACACTACATACACATTTAACACACACACACACTACACACACACACACACTACATACACATTTAACACACACACACACTACATACACATTTAACACACACACACACTACACACACACACACACTACATACACATTTAACACACACACACACTACACACACACACACACTACATACACATTTAACACACACACACTACACACACACACACTACATACACATTTAACACACACACACATATACCCACAATATATATATATTTTTTTTAAAACTAATATACAAAGCCACAAAATCTTTACCACCACCACTACCATCATTATCATCACCACCACCACCACCACCAACATCACCACCAACACCACCACCACCAACACCACCACCACCAACATCACCACCACCAACATCACCACCACCAACATCACCACCACCAACAACAGCACCAACATCACAACCACCAACAACATCACAACCACCAACATCACCACCAACACCAACATCAACACCAACAACATCAACACCAACATCAACACCAACAACATCAACACCACCAACATCAACACCACCAACATCACCACCACCAACATCACCACCACAACACCACCACCACCAACAACACCACCACCAACATCAACACCACCAACAACAGCACCACCAACATCACAACCACCAACAACATCACAACCACCAACATCAACACCATCACAACCACCAACATCAACACCAACGACAGCAACAACACCACCAACATCACCACCAACACCAACATCAACACCAACAACATCACAACCACCAACACCAACACCAACAACATCACCACCAACATCAACATCACGAACAGCAACAACATCACCACCACCAACATCAACACCAACAACATCACCATCACCACCATCAACACCAACAACATCACCACCACCACAAACAGCAACAACACCACAAATAACACCAACAATATCACCAACACCAAGAACACCAACACCAACAACACCACCTACAGCAACACCACCACCAACAACACCACCAACAACAACACCACCAACAATACCCCCACCACCACCAACAACACCGACACCACCAACTTAACAACAACACAACCAACACCACCACCAACTCCACCGACAACACCACCACCACCAACACCAGCACCAACACCACCAACACCAACACCACCAACACCACCACCACCACCAACACCACCACCACCACCACCACCAACACCAGCACCAACACCACCACCACCACCAACACCAGCACCAACACCACCAACACCAACACCACCAACACCAACACCACCAACACCACCACCACCACCACCACCACCAACACCACCACCACCACCAACACCAGCACCAACACCACCACCACCACCACCACCAACACCACCAACACCACAAACATAAGCAGACAAAAAAACTACACACAACAGAAGTTCAATAGATGCACACACACACAATGAAGCTACACACACACACAAACCTACACACACACCAACAAAATGATGCAGTCTCCCACATACACGTACAATAAAACTACACACACACACACAACTAACCTGGACATACACACAGACACAAATACACCCACATTACACATACAGAAATAAACACAACTACACACACATGCACACACACACACACACACACACACACACACACACACATATATATATATATATATATATACACCAAAACTACACACAGGCACATGCACACACACACATACACAAACAAACCTATATAAACACACACATACACATACACACATATATACACACATACAAACAAACCTACATAGACACACACATACACACACACAGGCACATACATACACACATACAAACAAACCTACACATACACACACAGACACATACACACACACACACACATACACGCACACACAAACCTACAGACACACACACATACATACACATACAAACTAACCTACTTAGACACACACAAACACACACAGGCATGCACACACATACACACCTACACACACGCACATACATAAACAAACCCACACAGACACACACACACATACTAACAAACCTACACATACACACACACACATACACACATACAAACAAACCTACACAGACACACACCCACATATATACAACAAACTTACACATATACACCCTAATTACGCATACAGAAACAAACACAACTACACACACACACATATATATACACCAAAACTACACACAGGCACACACAAAAAACCCTGGACACATATATACACACAAAACTATACATACACACCCAGAACTATGTATACATATACACACACAAAAACAAACAAAACTACACACACATATATATATATATACACCAAAACTACACACACACAAAATTACACATACATATACACATTTAAAAATAAACAAATCTACACACACATATATACACCAAAACTACATATATATACACCAAAACTACAGACAGACATGCAGAAAACTACACACACACACATATATACACCAAAACTACAGACACTAGCAAGACAAACAAAACTACAGACACACAGGAAACTACACACACACACATATATACACTAAAACTACACACACACTAGCAATGCAAACAAAACTACAGACACACAGAAAACTACACACACACACACATATACATATATATACATGGTTACACACCAAAAAACCCTCAGTTAAATCTAATCTTAAGACAAGAAAACCAGATAAATGAATAAAAATATTAAATAAAATGTAAAACAAATACTAAAATATAAATCACCCCCCTTCCCCACAACACAACTCAACTGTTTTTATGGGTTTTTTTCCATTACTTTTCATATTTTTTGTCATTTAGAGAAAATAATGGAATTTTTGGCAAACTCATTTCTAGATTTTTATATGCAATGGTGGAAGATTTGCATATATATATATATATATATATATATATATGTATATATATATATATGTATATATATATATATATATATACATAGGTGTATGTATGAATGTATATATATATATATATATATATATATATATATATATATATATATTCATACATACACCTATGAATATGCAAACACATTCATATGCATGTATATGTACATTTTATTTTTTTGCTAGTATATATAAATATATATATATATATATATATATATATATATATATATATATATATATATATATATATATATATGTATATATATATAATACATATACCCACACATGCATACATACATATATAGAGAGAGAAGTCCATGTACATATATAATGTATATATAAATACATGTATAATTTACATTATATATATATATATATATATATATATATATATATATATATATATATATAATTTACATTATATATGTATATATATATATATATATATATATATATATATATATATATATATATATATATATATTTGTTCATATATAGTGAGTGTGTGTGTGTATATACACACCAGAGACATATATACACACATCATACTATATATACATACTAGTAAACACAAAAACAAAAACAAAACATCACACTCTGCCTCTTTCCCCAAACTAACATAAGACATTAATCATATATGTTATATGTAAACAATATGTATGTTATATGTAAACAATGTGTATGTTATATGCATGTTATATGTAAACTATGTATGTTATATGTATTTTATATGTATCTTATATATATGTATCTTATATATATGTATCTTATATATATGTATCTTATATATATGCATCTTATATATATGTTATATGTAAACAATATGTATGTTTTATGTATGTTATAAGTAAACAATATGTATGTTGTATGTTATATGTATGTTATATGTCAACGTAAACAATATGCATGTTGTATGTATGTTATATGTAAACTATAGTATGTTATATGTAAACTATAGAATGTTATATGTAAACAATATGTATGTTATATGTAAACAATATATATGTAAACAATATGCATGTTATATGTAAACTATAGTATGTTATATGTCAACAATATATATGTTATATGTAAACAATATGCATGTTATATGTATGTTATATGTAAACTATAGTATGTTATATGTAAACTATAGTATGTTATATGTAAACTATAGTATGTTATATGTAAACTATAGTATGTTATATGTAAACTATAGTATGTTATATGTAAACTATATATATGTTATATGTAAACATTATGTATGTTATACATAATTGTTTCTACTTTTGGCACAAGGCCAGCAATTACCCAGTGCATTACTGGTACTTTATTTTATCGACCCCGTAAGGATGAAAGGCAAAGTCAACCTCGGCGGGATTTGAACTCAGATCGTAAAGGGGCGTAACTATGCTGGAAAGCCTGGCGTCCGACCCTCTACCGATACTGCCAATCCACCGCCCATTATGTATGTTATATGTAACATTATGTATGTTATTATGTTATATGTAAACTATATGTATGTTATATGTAACATTATGTATGTTATTATGTTATATGTAAAACTATATGTATGTTATATGTAACATTATGTATGTTATTATGTTATATGTAAACTATATGTATGTTACATGTAAACATTATGTATGTTATATGTAAACAATATGTATGTTTATGTAAACTATATGTATGTTATATGTAACATTATGTATGTTATTATGTTATATGTAAACTATATGTATGTTACATGTAAAGATTATGTATGTTATATGTAAACAATATGTATGTTATATGTAAACAATATGTATGTTTATGTAAACTATATGTATGTTATATGTTCATTATAGGGTGATATGGTATTACGTTTCTTCCCATCTAGTTTGGTGTAAAAAAACTAAATTATATCAACATTTCCAATAAAGTTCACAACACAACGTTGAAAACTACACATAGATACATATATGGAATATAAGAAGCAAAGAACTGTTCAAAACATTTTTGTGCTTACAACTGTTTCCTCCAAACCGAGGTTTGGATTTCTTCGGAGCAATTTATTAATGAATGGACAGTTATATGTAAACAATATGTATGTTATATGTAAACAATATGTATGTTTTATGTATGTTATAAGTAAACAATATGTATGTTGTATGTTATATGTATGTTATATGTAAACAATATGTATGTTTTATGTATGTTATATGTAAAAAATATGTATGTTTTATGTAAACAATATGTATGTTTTATGTAAACATTATGTATGTTATATGTAAACAATATGTATGTTATATGTAAACATTATGTATGTTATATGTAAACAATATGTATGTTTTATGTATGTTATAAGTAAACAATATGTATGTTGTATGTTATATGTATGTTTTATGTAAACTATAGTATGTTATATGTAAACTATAGAATGTTATATGTAAACAATATGTATGTTTTATGTATGTTATAAGTAAACAATATGTATGTTGTATGTTATATGTATGTTTTATGTAAACCTTATGTATGTTATATGTAAACAATATGCATGTTATATGTATGTTTTATGTAAACTATAGTATGTTATATGTAAACTATAGAATGTTATATGTAAACAATATGTATGTTTTATGTATGTTATAAGTAAACAATATGTATGTTGTATGTTATACATGATGTTATTATGTTATATGTAAACAATATGTATGTTATATGTAAATACATTGAGCTACTTAACTTACTGGTAATAAGGTAGTAATATATTACTGCCTACCACTATTTAGGGTTTGTATAAAAAAATATATATAACTGCAAAAGGTTTTTGTATTTACATAACCATAAATAGTATAATTAATACTAATAATTAATTAATACATAGATACAGATATATGGAATACATACATATAAACATACGTAGGTGCTGTTTTAAATAAACATGTTTTAACGGTCTATTCTCCAATTTTTTACTTTCCCACGTGCTTACGCTCTGCTAACTCTCTAGCCCACTAAATATTAACACTTCGAATATTTAATACTGCCGGCACTAGTATCGAGCACCTTTGGCATACGCTACTTGGCAAATAACTATATGTATCACCTATCCTCCCCTTTTTTTTCTCTTTCTCGATACGTAAATACTGTATATATATATATATATATATATATATATATATATATATATATATATATATATATACATACATATATACATACATATACACATACATGAGAAATCTACAGATACTCCACCCTGATTACACCTTCAGATTTATGCCTGTTATTATTGGGGCACTGGGGTATGTTAGTAACTGCCTCAATACAAATCTTGAGAAGCTGGGCTTCACAGGAACAGAAAGAACACAACTAGTTAGGAAACTACAAGTACAATCCATTAATGGAACAGTAAAAATATGTAAAACATTCCAAATATTTTGCATTTAATAACTGCATATACACATGTACAGATACAAAGCATACACACATGCACACTTACAACTCAAAACATACACATCCACACATACAATAACATCCATATCTACACATGCATGCATACATATCTACCTAGTTGATGTTGTGTAAATTCCAATGAGAGAGTCTTGTATCTATGTTAGAAACCGACTCTCTTTCTCTATTGGTAAAACTTTGTGAAATTATAAAACCAGAAGAACATACATACATACATACAGACAAACATACATACATACAAACATACATGCACACACATACATACATACATATATACTCCACCCTGATTACACCTTCAAATTTATGCCTGTTATTATTGGGACACTGGGGTATGTTAGTAACTGCCTCAATACAAATCTTGAGAAGCTGGGCTTCACAGGAACAGAAAGAACACAACTAGTTAGGAAACTACAAGTATAATCCATTAATGGAACAGTAAAAATATGTAAAACATTCCAAACATTTTGCATTTAATATACACATGTGTATATACACATGTGTATATATATATTTATATATGTATATGAATCAAAGGAGGTTATGCACAAGACAAACACAACAGAAATATGAACACTCCCATCTCTTCAATCATCCACTGGAAATCACTGGAGTTATGCTACATTAAGGTTGATACTATACATTCCATTGCACATTGGGATACAACAAAACAGGGAGACACAGGATATATATATATATATTCAAATATATATAAATATTTAATGTATAATAAACAATACAATGTAATTACCTCATTACCAGAGGTTTCCCGAATAAGACGAATACGAAAAAACGTCCTCATTCGTTCGTCGGACAAGGCAATATAAAACATAGTGAAATATTTGGAAAGTCTCTTCAAGAAATGCAAAAAAAATATATATATATAAATAAAAGTAATGCAAGAGATATATAAAATATATAAAAAAAATATTGAAACTTCAATACCTATATAAATATTTATATATTTATATATATAACTTTGATAACTTGGATAGCTTTCGGCGAGTATTGGCCCAGGCCATGTCTAACTTAATAGCACCACCTGGCAAATATATACTTTGTGGAAAACCATCTGTCCATAACTCTATGTATAAAGAGTCAGGGAGTTTGTATTTAAAATTCTGCTCCCTGCCAGACTGAATGTTGTCTCAAAAATCCTCATACAGAATGATTCTGATAAGGACCCTAAGGAAGGGGTTACAAGAGAAATTTTGCATAGCAGAGCAGAACAAGATTGCTTATAGTTCCTCACCTCAGAGTGTGGGCCTCAAAAGTGAGGAAATCAGAGAGGTTTCATGTTGGAAAGGTGGTGCCAGATATTCACAGGCACTCCTCTTAGTTCTATGGTCCCCAGAGTGGTGTAAAGCCCAAATCCCACCGAGAGTTCTCATAATCCTCGTCCAGAGAACATAGTTTATAAGCTACATCATACAATGTTTCTTCTGAGAAGATGTCAGAGCTAAGAATCCTGCTCTAGCATTTCTTTTTGATGTATAACTCCTTTCTTTATTTCCTTCTTGCAGTCACTTATATGTGCCAGTACACTGCTCCTTGTCCTCCTTCTCTTTCAATCATTTCTATATTTCATCTGCCTGACCCCCGTGGATTGTCTCTCTGCTGACCAGTGGCTGCTGGTCTCTGTCATCTGAGGCATTTTTACCCATTGCTGTCATCTATAGCAATTGCTTATTTTAATGGCTGATCTAGCGATGTGTTTTCTTATTGTTATACAAATTCAAATACACTTTCATTTTGTCCACGAGCCTAAGGAACGGCCAGTTTAAAGTGCTTCCTACACATTGGTGGCCTGAAACCATTGGTAGCACATACATGTAAAGTGTATGAAACTTTCTTTATACCAAATAAACTCTCTTCCAACAGATTGAGCACTATCTTCCTTTATCTTACATCTATGGATTTGGAGCTCATCATTTCCATTCCTCAGGCCACTCTTCTCAATATGTCTCAGTCCTTGGTGCCCTTTTGCATCACAGATCACTGGCCTGATGCACCATGACTGAGCTGAGTCTGATTTTCCGCCTTGGGTCTAGTTTCCCCAGTTAATTCAACTCCTCTCCTCAATTTCTTTAATCTTACACACATACACTTTTGCTTCCTTCTCTACCCCTAGCCACTGTCACCTTTACCTCATCTGCTTTCACACACATACATTCACCCACAAGTTTCTTATAGCTCTCTTATGGTACAAAACATAGACTCTCATAGCTTACACAGACCAACAAAAAATGTACACACACCTCTATATTTACCTTCACCACTCTGTACACACACATACACACACCTCTATATTTACCATCACCACTCTGTACACACACATACACACACCTCTATATTTACCTTCACCACTCTGTACACACACATACACACACCTCTATATTTACCATCACCACTCTGTACACACACATACACACACCTCTATATTTACCATCACCACTCTGTACACACACACACACACCTCTATATTTACCTTCACCACTCTGTACACACACATACACACACCTCTATATTTACCTTCACCACTCTGTACACACACATACACACACCTCTATATTTACCTTCACCACCCTGTACACACACGCACCCACCTCTATATTTACCTTCACCACTCTGTACACACACACACACACCTCTATATTTACCTTCACCACTCTGTACACACACAGACACAGACACATATATGCACAAGTAAGCTCTATATACAAAACGTTTTTTTTCCCTCTCAGACAGATGCGTTCCATCATCACCTTTTCCAAAAAAGTATATCATACACAAAACGCCAGCATCAACAGTTTTCCAAGAGATGACAACATCAATGGATCTGTTAATCTTCTCTAAAAATTTTGTTTTCTGTTTCCACCCTGCCTGTCTCCTCAATCTTTTTATTTCTTCTTTAATTTCTCACACTACCTTCTGATGAAGGACTAGCGTCCGAAACATTAAGACTCTTTTCCTAATATAGTTTAAAACAATCAATATATTTCTTCATTGTACTGTATTTCAAGTTTGCCTTTTGCATATCTCTCTCTCTCTCTCTCTATATATATATATATATATACATATATATATATATATATATATGTATATATATATATATATATATATATATATATGTATACATTCATGCATGGGTGTGTATGTAGAAGGATGTGTAGTATAAGAATGAAAATAATTGCTTCATACATAAAATTAGATGTTGTGAAGTGGTAAAAGAATATTTACTTGCCAACACTATACCCATATATATATACATATATATATATACACATGTATATATATACACATGTATATATGTGCATATATATATATATATATATATATATATATATATATATATATATATAGAGAGAGAGAGAGAGAGAGAGAGAGAGAGAGAGAGAGAGAGAGAGATTTGAAAATATGTATATATGTGTGTGTATATATATACATATACGCACATATACATATATATATATATGTATATATGTGTGTGTTTACCCACATATACATAAATACATGTCTGTATATGTGTGTGTACAAATTAATTATTCCTCCATCTATTGCAGGATATTAATGCTTTCATATTTGAAATAGTTATATGATAATATAAATATAAATTAAATCTAAAATCTTCATGCCTTACATAAAATATTAATACATAGCGTTTGAAGTGTCGAAGTGTATTTATTGGTAGCAGTGCATACATCGGAAGTATGTCGCAACTACAGCAAATATGGAGGTGTCTGCGCATGTGTTCAGTAGCAAGAGCATTGGACTTACAATCATGAGGTTGTAGGTTCGATTTTCGGACCGGGCTTTGCGTTGTGTTCTTGAGCAAGACACTTTATTTCGTGTTGCTCCTGTTTACTCAGCTGTAGAAATGAGATGTGACATCACTGGTGTAAACTGTGTATATATATATAATGTATATAAGATATATATATATATGTTGTGACATCACTGGTGTAAACTGTGTATATATATATAATGTATATAAGAAATATATATATATATGTTGTGACATCACTGGTGTAAACTGTGTATATATATATAATGTATATAAGATATATATACATATGTTGTGACATCACTGCTGTAAACTGTGTATATATATATAATGTATATAAGATATATATATATATGTTGTGACATCACTGGTGTAGACTGTGTATATATATATAATGTATATAAGATATATATACATATGTTGTGACATCACTGGTGTAAACTGTGTATATATATATAATGTATATAAGATATATATATATATGTTGTGACATCACTGGTGTAAACTGTGTATATATATATAATGTATATAAGATATATATACATATGTTGTGACATCACTGGTGTAAACTGTGTATATATATATAATGTATATAAGATATATATACATATGTTGTGACATCACTGGTGTAAACTGTGTATATATATATAATGTATATAAGATATATATATATGTTGTGACATCACTGGTGTAAACTGTGTATATATATATAATGTATATAAGATATATATATATATGTTGTGACATCACTGGTGTAAACTGTGTATATATATATAATGTATATAAGATATATATATATATGTTGTGACATCACTGGTGTAAACTGTGTATATATATATAATGTATATAAGATATATATATATGCTGTGACGTCACTGGTGTAAACTGTGTCATCATCATCATCATCATCAACGTTTAACGTCCGTGTTCCACGCTTGCATGGGTTTGGACGGGGGTAGTCCCACTTGAGGCAAGAGTGATTGTCTTGCTCGCATAGGACTGTCTGGCAGGTTTTCTACAGTTGGATGCCCTTCCTAACACCAACCACATTTACAGTGTGGGTCTGGGAGGTTTTTACCGTGTTGCCTACACGGCCACATTACAGCGTGGACTGTGTGTTTTTTTGTCGTGACACCTACACGATCTCATTTGTTTCGGCCTCGATGGCGCGGCACCAACATAACTTTACATAGAACGGGGTGGTGTGGATGGGGTGGGGGTGGTGGGACGGGGTGTATTTTGTTAGAGATGCCTACTGGTTGGAGTAGGTTTTACTATATATTTAGGTAAGGCGGGTCTTCTCTGTTACTGAGTACCGCCAAAGGTATATATATACCGCCAAGGTATATATATACCGCCAAGGTGTATATATATATAATGTATATAAGATATATATATATGTTGTGACATCACTGGTGTAAATTGTGTATATATA
>OZ024749.1:5847966-5850466 GCA_964016885.1 Eledone cirrhosa
TACCCAGAAAACACACAGCGTTCCCTTTCCTCTCTCTATCTATATACATGTCTCTCACTTGGTGCTCCCCCTCTCTATATAAAATGTGTGTGATGACAGAAGAATGGACGGACAGACAGACAGCACTCTCATTATAATATAGAATGGCAAGGGCCGTATAGAATGGCAAGGGCCGTAAAGTTCAGTTAACCTGGGCGGGATTTGAACTCAGAATGTTAACTTTGCCTTTCATCCTTACGGGGTCGATAAAATAAAGTACCAGTAATACACTGGGATAATTGCTGGCATTGTGCCAAAAAATTAGAAACAATGGTTATGGCATTATTCTGGAAGGGTGGTGGATTGGCTGAATTGGTAGAACACCGGACACTATGTTTTGTGGCACAGAGTTATGTCCCTTTATACTCTGAGTTCAAATCCTGCTGATGTTAATTTTGCTGTTCATACTTTTTAAAACACTGCAGATTTCCTTAATGTAGCGAATGACTAGAAGTAAAGATACAGCCACACATACACCAGTTCCAAACACAAAGGAGCTGAACAGCCCCCATCACTGACTCCATCTCTCACTACCATGGCTGAATTGGTAGAACATAATTGCTGGCCTTGTGCCAAAAGTAGAAACAATTATAATATAGAATTAAGAAAAAGAAGAAACATATATTGAGTATAGTGTTATTAAATATGGTACATTTCCAGAAGCAATATAAATGATTATACAATGACCTGGGAATCAGCAAGCCCAAGAGAAAACACAGAGAACTATATCTTAAATAAAAGTAGAAACAATGACAGATATGACATGATGCAAGAAACGTTATTTATTATATATATATCACTTATTTGTTATTTATTTAAACAATATTTTTTTTTCTAAATCTCTATCTATAATGACATAAACAGTTCGGAAATATTAATTGGCAATACTAGTTCATTTTGATTAATTCCATATAAATATATATACATATATATAAATAAATATATATAAATACAAATGATGATGATGATGATAAATATATATATGTCTGTGTGTGTGTGTGTGTGTGTGTGTGTGTTTGTTGAACCCCAAATGAACATCTATTTAACAGTATGCATAACGAGAACCAAAAATAATATTGTTTACATTTTCAGCACACATTTGAAGACAACGCATTAATTATTAATATTAATTCATTGCCTTTGAAATGTGCATAACAGGTGTTATGTAAGACAATAAATGGAAGTGTAATATGTAAAACGGACTCTTCTTACTTAATGACAATACTTCATCAGATCCCATGTACTTAATGCCTCTTCTCACCTTTATGGATTCCTAAGATGTTGAGAACTTATACTTAATTACACCATATGGAGGCAGTCTGTCGGATACACCGACAAGTGTTCCAGATTATCTAATCAAAGGAAGAGCCTGCTCCAGAAATTAAAGTGCAAGTGACTGAGCATACCATTTACACACACATGCATACCATTTATGTAGTTCTCAGGGAGATTCAGTGTGATGCATTGTGTGACAAGTCTGGTCATTTGAATTACAGGTAAAATTCATTTTTGCCAGCTGAGTGGACAGGAGCAACGTGGAATAAAGTGTCTTGCTCAAGGAAACAATGCGCTGTCAAGAATCGAACTCACGAACTTATGGTTGTGAGCCACGTACCTTCACAGATTATACCATACTTTAATGATTACTGGGATCATCTAACACGGTCTAATGACTACTTAGATCAATGGCTGTGAGTTCTATTCCCATAGAACTCACAACATTAAGTTCTTATCTAAATATGTCACTATCTGTAAACCAATTTTTGTATTTTAACTGATGAGAGCCTGCCAAAACACTGGTACCCTTGAAATATATATAATAAAATAAATATGGTTTATTAATATTATATATATATATATATATATATATATATATATATATATATATATAGAGAGAGAGAGAGAGAGAGAGAGAGAAATTAAATGTTAGAGAAAACAATACCAAATTCTTAAACAAATATATTTTATGGCTGACAATAGTTTTGGAAACTATATCAGCATTATGCACATACTGATGATATTTATCGATTATAAAATCGATAATAATAAATGATATTAGTGTGTATGCTTAATTTATATATATATATATATATATATATATATATATATGTGTGTGTGTGTGTGCGTGTGTGTGTGTACTCATATAAGAAATGCTAAGTCTAAAATAGTGAAAACAAAAAGAGCCGCCAGATGGAAAGAACACAGTGTTCAAAATGAAAGATAAGAGTGATATTAACGTTTTGGACATTAGTCCTTCATCTGAAAAACAAGAAATGAGGGGGAGGCATAGAGAAAGAGAAAAGAAAAAGAGTTACATACAAAAAAGCAAAGAAAATTTTCACACCTCCTTCACTTACTGAGTGGAGTGGAACTAGTTAAATTGAACCAAGGAAACACTGTTTCGATTGGTCTTTCCATTACTGATAACATCTGCCAGTTGAAACTCCTGGCAGAAAAAGCA
>OZ024749.1:5855466-5862966 GCA_964016885.1 Eledone cirrhosa
GTGAAATGAAATATGAGTTTGTGTTATGTATCGTTATATACATCCATAAATACACAAATTAACACATATATACACACACACACACACACACACACATATATATATATATATATATATATATATATATAGAGAGAGAGAGAGAGAGAGAGAACAAAAACAAAGAGCGCTTACATCATCAATTAATCTTTATTTGCTGACAGTGTTTCGTCCTTACATAATTGCAGGACTCATCAGAGCGTTATAAAGAGGAATTACATCAATAATATATACATACATGTTGTACATATATGTATATATATATATACATACACACACACATATATATATATTCATGTTGTTCATATATGTGTATATATATATATACACACACACATATATATATACATGTTGTACATATATGCATATATATATATATGTATATATATACATGTACATATATGTATATATATACTAACACACACACACATATATATATATATATATATATATGCATATATATACACACACACACATATATATATATACATATATATGTATGAAGATAGATAATTATATATATATATATATAAACATACAAATGTATACACACATACACACACACAAGAATAACAAAAAAATAATAATGTTTCTGTTTCTTAGGCCTTCATACATAAAATATGTAAATTATGTTTATACTGCATCTTTATAACAGGCCACAGTGTACATAGGTTTATACATACATATATATAGGTTTATATATACATATATATAGGTTTTAGGTTTATATATACATATGATGATGATGATCAATATATATATATATGTATATATATGTATATGTATATATATGTATATGTATATATATGTATATATATATATATATATATATATATATATATATATATATATATATATATATATATATATATGTATGTATATATATGTATATATATGTATAGTACTGCGGGCAATAACGGAGGAGTTTAAGACCGGATGCCCATGGGAACTCCTGTATGCTGATGACCTCGAACTTATAGCTGAATCTATGGTAGAACTAGCGAAGAAGTTCCAAACTTGGAAGCAGGGACTAGAAAGAAAGGGTCTCAAAGTCAACAACACAAAGACTAAGGTCTTTGTAAGTAGACGAGAAAATAGAACCCAGATCCCCTCAGGGAAATGGCTTTGCTCAGTATGTAGGAAAGGTGTAGGTAGGAGCTCCATTATCTGCCCCAAATGCAAACAATGGGTACACAAGAGATGTAGCGGGATCTCAGGAAACTTAATTAAGAATGTAGGTTTCTGATGCAGCAGCTTTGCTGGGACAGCAAGCAGGAAACAGCCACAGGAAACAAGTACCACCAATCTCTGGGAGGGCTCTGTAGAAACTGTAGACAGTTTCTGCTACCTAGGTGACCGAATTAGCAGCGGAGGTGGGTGTTCGGAAAGTACAATAGCTAGGGTAAGAACGGGATGGAAGAAGTTCAGGGAGCTACTGCCACTGCTAGCTGCAAAAGGCTTTTCCCTCAAAAGGAAAGGCAGACGGTATGATGCGTGTATATGAACAGCAATGTTGCATGGTAGTGAGACCTGGGCGCTGAAGGTGGAAGACTTACGTAGATTAGAAGAAACGAAGCCTGCATGCTCCGATGGATGTGTAACAGTAATATATGCGAACGGCAAAGCATAAATGAATTGTGAGAGAGATGAGCATAACAGGAATCAAATGCTGTGTGCAGGAGAGGTGGTTGCGTTGGTATGGACATGTGATGCGTATGAGGGATGACAGCTGCATAAAAAGGTGCAGAGCACTAGAAGTCAATGGAAACCGCGGAGTGGGGAGACCCAAGAAGACCTGGGATGAGGTGATAAAAGCCGACTTTACCCAATTACACCTCTCAAAGGCGATGACACACGACAGTGACCTCTGGCGTCACGCAGTAATACAGAGTACCAAACCTCCCATGGGTACAAGCTGAAGCATATAGATAATATGCCCCCACACCTTTCCACTGCAAGGTGGTCGTGGAGGTGCCACGGCAAAAAAGCACCCAGCCCACACTGTAAAGTGGACGTGTAGGCGCCACGGAAAAAGCACCCAGCACTCACTGTAAATGAGGTTGGTGTTAGGAAGGGCATCCAGCTGTAGAAATCAAGATAAAATCAGTTCCTGTATGAGCAAGGCATGGTCGGCCGACCAGACACTGCCCACAACAGGACAACCCGTCTAACCCATGCTAGCATGGAAGAACGGACGTAAAACGGTGATGATGATGATGATATAGGTTTTAGGTTTATATATACATATATATATAGGTTTTATGTTTATATATTCATTTATATAGGTTTTAGGTTTATATATACATATATATAGGTTTTAGGTTTATATATACATATATATAGGTTTTAGGTTTATATATACATATATATAGCTCTTAGGTTTATATATACATATATATAGGTTTTAGGTTTATATATACATATATATAGGTTTTAGGTTTATATATACATATATATAGGTTTTAGGTTTATATATACATATATATAGGTTTTAGGTTTATATATACATATATATAGGTTTTAGGTTTATATATACATATATATAGGTTTTAGGTTTATATATACATATATATAGCTCTTAGGTTTATATATACATATATATAGCTCTTAGGTTTATATATACATATATATAGGTTTTAGGTTTATATATACATATATATAGGTTTTAGGTTTATATATACATATATATAGCTCTTAGGTTTATATATACATATATATAGGTTTTAGGTTTATATATACATATATATAGGTTTTAGGTTTATATATACATATATATAGGTTTTAGGTTTATATATACATATATATGGGTTTTAGGTTTATATATACATATATATAGGTTTTAGGTTTATATATACATATATATAGCTCTTAGGTTTATATATACATATATATAGGTTTTAGGTTTATATATACATATATATAGGTTTTAGGTTTATATATACATATATATGTGGAGATTTATGTGTATATAAAGACCCATACAAGAATATTAAGCAATACTATTATATATATATATATATATATATATATATATATATGTAATATATGGTTTTCTGCATCTATATAGCCAGATAACTAAAGAGATGGATTGACTGATCAAACGATATAGATGCTAAAATATTTATTCATAGCCAACACACACACATATATATATATATATATATATATATATATATATATAGGCATATGTGAATATACATAGATATATATACATATAATGCATATATATATAAATATATATATATATGTGAGCATATATATATGTATATATATATATGAGAATGTCTACATGTACATAGAAATACAGAAATAAATAACTTTTCTTTTAATTTTTTGAAAAAATTTTTTGATTTCTTTATTTTCTGTAATTCTAGAAAATGTTAAAGAATTCTTATCACAGACTATTTATTCTTATAAGAGCATAACTAACACACACACACACACACACACACACACACACACACATATATATATATATATATATATATATATATATACACATATGTAGATTCATATACACATATATAAATATATACACACATTCATATATGTACATATATATATATATATATATATATATATATATATATATATATATATATATATATATATATATATATATATAAATTACACATTAATCAAAGCTATGTTCAAATCATTTTATTGCTGACAATCGTTTCTCTCAAAGTATCGTTTGGAATCATTGGAGAAGTTGCAATGTTTGTACATATAATTAACCTCCTATGCAACTATGCATATGCACTGCAAGTGTCCTCGTTTCACAAGTGACTTTCTACCTTAATGCCTCTTTAATTGTTATACTATTCCCTTATAATCTCTGTCGCTTGCATTCAACTCTGTACCTTTATAATCTTTAATTTATAATTTTTTAATTTGTAATTTTAATTATTGTACAATTCTCTTGAAATCTCTGTCACATCCATTTCACCTTGTAAATACGAAACTTTTGACAGCATTAATTTCCATGTATCTAAATGATTTTTCAGTTGAATAGGAGGTTAATTATATGTACAAACACTGCGATTGCTATGATGATTCCAAACGATAGTTTGGAAGAAATGATTGTCAGCAATAAAACCATTTGAACATAGTTTTGATTATTGTGTAATTTATATTCCGGCTCTGTAAAACATCTCATGTATTTACATTGAGCTATTTTTTCTTACTGATATTAAGGTAGTAATAAATTACTGATCTTTCCTGTTTATAGGTGTATATGGTGTATACATAACTATAAATAATATATATATATATATATATGTATATATATATATATATATATATATACATCAATACACATACACATGCTCTGTAGAAACAGTAGTCAGTTTCTGGTACCTAGGTGACCGAATTAGCAGCGGAGGTGGGAGTTCGGAAAGTACAATAACTAGAGTAAGAACGGGATGGAAGAAGTTCAGGGAGCTACTGCCACTGCTAACTTCAAAAGGCTTTTCCCTCAAAATGAAAGGCAGTGAAACCTGCGCGCTGTCTGTGGAAGACTTGTGTAGATTAGAAGCAAACGAAGCCTGCATCCGATGGATGTGTAATAGTAATATACGCAACCGGCAAAGCATAAGTGAATTGAGAGAGAGACTGAGCATAAGAGGAATCAAATGTTGTGTACAGGAGAGGAGGTTGCGTTGGTATAGACATGTGATGCGTATGAAGGATGACAGCTGCATAAAAAGGTAGAGAGCACTAGAAGTCGATGGAAACCGCAGAGTGGGGAGACCCAAGAAGACCTGGGCTGAGGTGATAAAAGCCGACCTTACCCAGTTGCACCTCTCAAAGGTGATGACACAGGACCATGACCTCTGGTGTCGCGCAGTAATACAGAAGACCCGACTTCCCATGGGTACAAGCCGAAACTGAAGCATATAGGCAATATGGCCCTACCCCTCCCACTGGAAAGTGGTCGTGGAGGTGCCATGGCAAAAAAACACCCAGCCCATACTGTAAAGTGGACGTGGAGGTACCACGGAAAAAAAGCACCCAGCACTCACTCTAAATGAGGCTGGTGTTAGGAAGGGCATCCAGCTGGAGACATCAAGCCAGAATCCGTTCCCGAATGAGCAAGGCATGGTCAGCCGACTGGACACTGCCCACAAGAGACAATCCGTCTAACCCATGCTAGGGTGGAAGAACGGACGTAAAATGATGATGATGATATGTGTATATATATATATAAATTATAAATTACACAATAATCAAAGTTATGTTCAAATCATTTTATTTCTGACAATCGTTTCTTCCAAACTTTCTATTTATAGTTCTATATAGTGTATACATAACTATAAATAGTATTAATATTATTATATATATATATATATATATATATGTATATATATATATAAATATATATATATATATATATATATATATATATGTATATATATATATAAATATATATATATATATATATATATATGTATATATATATATAAATATATATATATATATATATATGTATATATATATATAAATATATATATATATATATATATATATGTATATATATATATAAATATATATATATATATACACGCACACACAGGTAGATAGATATTCTACTGCTGCATATATGTGTCCATTTGTGTTGATATATTTATATATATATATATATATATATATATATTATATATATATATATATATATATATATATATATACCTATAAATATATATATATATAAATATATATATATAAATATATATATATAAATATATATATATATAAATATATATATATTTATAAACATATAAATATATATATATACATATAAATATATATATATATATAAATATATATATATTTATAAACATATAAATACATATATATATACATATAAATATATATATATATAAATATATATATATTTATAAACATATAAATATATATATATAAATATATATATATTTATAAACATATAAATATATATATATATATACATATACATATAAATATATATATATATAAACATATATATATTTATAAACATATAAATATATATATATATATATATATACATATACATATAAATATATATATATACATATAAATGTATATATATATATATATATATATATATATATATATACATATACATATAAATATATATATATATATATATACATATACATATAAATATATATATATATATACATATACATATAAATATATATATATATATATACATATAAATATATATATATATATATATATATATATATATATATATATATATATATACATATACATATAAATATATATATATATACATATACATATAAATATATATATATATATATATATATATATATATATATATATATATATATATAAATATATACATATACATATATATATATATATATATATATATATTGTTATGCTTTGGGAGGGTCATGTTGCCAATAAGAAACACACGCACCAGTTGCTTTCACTCCAAAATATTCTGAGTTCAATTTATAAATTTAAGAATTTATAAATTTCCGGTTGGTTGGTTGGTTCCACAACCGGACGGTTGTACATATATTGTCAAAGTTCTTTCGTCAAACATTGTGTGACCTCTTCAGTGACTGGAGATTCTTATTCTTTAAATAAACAAATATAAACACACACAGACACCCGGATGTAACGCATGCGCAAACTAAGCACACAACACACACAAAAACAAGAAGGCGCAGGACAGAACAAAGGAGAGGCAGAAAAAGATAGAAAAAAAAAGAATTATCAGTCACTGAAAAGGTCACAGAAAGTGTGACGAAAGAACTTTGACAATATATGTACAACCCTCCGGTTGTGGGACCAGCCAACCAACCGGAAATTTATAAATTCTTAAGTTTAGAAATTTAACTTATAATAAATTGGAGTGAAAGCAACTGGTGCGTGTGTTTCTTATTGGCAACATGACCCTCCCAAAGTATAACGATATCGCTTTCAACACACGTTTTCAGACAAAGAATCTTGGTAAACAAATTCAGAAACGAAATATATATATATATATACATATATATATATATATGTATATAACAAAGGAATTGTGGTAAGGAACCAGATGGACCATAACGCACCAGAATACTAAATACTTAGGGTAGTAGAGTGGGAAATAAGAACAAGTATGACCCCGACGGCATAGCTCTAGCAGTTTCGACGGCTATTTCTGGACTAAATTAGAATGTTTAGCCTGGTGAATATATAGCCGAACTTGTCAAGGGGGTACTTCCTTATATGGGAAGATTGTAGTTGTCAAGAGGATTGGTTAAAATGTGTTGTAAACACAAATAAGTCTATCATGGCATTTGGTGGGAGGTAGGGTTGGCTGAACTTGCCTGTAGAACAATAGGGGAGTGAGTGGAGCGGTCAAGCGTTGAAAGTGATATGTATACAGCAGATTCTAAGGATAGTGTATGAAGTGGAGGAGGGAGGTTATAGAATAGGTAA
>OZ024749.1:5872966-5877966 GCA_964016885.1 Eledone cirrhosa
TCAGCGCGTGTCTGCGCATCATTAGCCACGGCATGCCCAGCCCTCCACGTAGAGGGTGCTGGCAGCAGATGGACCGCCTCACCAGCGGGACCTGACCCCTCCACAAGAATTTGAAGAGGAGCCGCTCCAAGATGGCGAGGGGCGAACGGGAGCAAGGGACGACAGTCAGACGGTAGTAGATGACGGACGTGATGTATGCGTTCACCGCCTCCACCCGACCTATCAGTGATAGCTTCCTCTCAGACCATTTCTGGGTGAGACTCGCTACCCTGCCCGTCACTTCGTCCCAATTCTTATCCACCTGAAGGTCTGGCCCGAACCAAACCCCGAGCAACTTTACCGGTCCATCCGTCCAGCGCCTAACGACGCTGTTGGACGGCATGGACTTGCCTCTCTAGGTGCCGAGTTGCAAGCCCACCGACTTTTCCTGGTTAAGTTTTGCTCCCGTCAACCTTTCATATTCCTCCAATAAGTTGCCGACCACCTCGATTTTTGAGGTGTCCGACACCATCATGGTGATGTCCGCATAAGCCGACACAGCCTTTCCACGTCCCGGTTCGAGCGGGAAGCCCTGCAACAGCTCCAGCTTCCGCAGTAAAGGCTCGAGAATCAATACGTACAGAAGGAAGGACAGAGGGCACCCTTGACGGACCGATCGGGAGACCTGAAACGGTTCCGAGAGGTGGCCATTAATTTTGACCACCGAGCAGATGTCGCTTTGCATTGCAGCGATCCAGCTTCTGAAGACGGGGCCGAAGCCAGCCGCCTTGAGGACAGCCTCCAGGTACCGATGGTCGACCCTATCGAATGCTTTCGATCGATCTAAATTGATCAGAGCCCCACCGAAGCCAGGTTTACACCCTACCCTCTCTATGATGTATCGCATTAGGTGGAGGTTGTCGTGTATGGATCTGGTCGGGATTGAAATATAAACTTCGTTTGGTCATTCCATGAGAGTATCTTGGTCAGCCTATGAAGGAGTGATGCTAAAGCTGTGAAATCTTGCATGCATTAATTTCAACTCTTCTTATTAATAACTGGATTGTTTCTTTCCAGGGACTATGTTGAAAAATAAACTTCATTTGGTCATTCCATGAGAGTACCTTGCTCAGCCTATAAACCTTTCAGTGAACTCTTATACAGCAGCATTAATGTTCTGGGGTATAAGACCATTTGGTAATGTGTATGGATGAGGGCAGTTTGTTAAAGAGGTAACCTGTGAGTTCCTAACTACTTGGTGGAATCCATAGAAGATAAAGACATGGGCTGTAGTGGTGGGCAGAGAACTGACGTTAGGGGGTTGATCTCTCAACCCCCTAACCCCCTACCACCATACACACACAGAGGAGATATGATAGGAAATGAAGTAGTACTGGAGAGAATCTATCCAACCCACTGAACCCATGGAAGTAGAGAAAAATGGATGTAAAAATAATGATGATGATGATGATGATGATGATACAAGAACGTTAATGAAAAAGAAAGTATATATATATATATATATACACACACACACACATACATGTATATATATATATATATATATATATATATATATATATATATATATATACATACACACACACACACATACATATATATATACATATATACATACACACATACTTACATGTATATGTGTATGTATATATATATACATACATATATACATATACACATACGTGTAGGTGTGTGTATGTATAGGCAAACACACAAACACACACACACACACACACATATATCCATAGCAAATATAACATTCTCACCGTCTATTCTACTCTCTTATGTACAAGCGCAACACCTACAAGAGAATCTTGTAGCATTAAGCATGAATATTAACCGAGAGATTCTTATAATTAATTCAAACTTTACTTCGACATTTCTTCAGGGTATTTTTGCAGAATGAAGAATTTTCTGGCATCGACAATTTTTGAAAAACTACAACTCTAAAGAAAAGGAAAGGAAAGGAAAGGAAGACGCACACAACATTCACATATAGATAGATATATAGATAAAGACATATTCACAAGGCATGCTCATATATATACACAGCATATACACACATGTATGCATATATATATATATACACCATATACACACATGTATGCATATATATATATATATATATATATATATATATATATATATATATATATATATATAGAGAGAGAGAGAGAGAGAGAGAGAGAGAGAGAGAGAGAGAAAACACATGCAAATAAAACATGCACAAACATATTCAAGCGAAAAACACATACATACATACAAACATACATACACGTATAAACATACACATACATACTTACATATATACTTAAAATCACATACACATACACACTTACATACTTACATATATACATAACAGCACATACAAACATACATACACGTATAAACATACTTACATATATACATAAAAGCACATACATAGATATACAAACATACATACACGTATAAACATACACTTACATACTTACATATATACATAAAAGCACATACATAGACATACAAACATACATACACGTATAAACACACATACACACATACATATATATATAAAAGCACATACATACACATATAAACATACACACTTACATACTTACATATATACATAAAAGCACATACATACACATACAAACATACATACACGTATAAACATACATATACACACTTACATACTTACATATATACATAAAAGCAGATACACATATATAGAAGACATACACACATTCACATAAACACACTTATACAAAATATACACATTTATACACAAATATACACACATACAAAATATACACACATACAAAATATACACACATACACAAATATTCACACATACACAACTATACACACATACACAACTATACACACATACACAACTATACACACATACAAAATATACACTTATACACAAATATGCATACATACAAAATATACACACACATAGAAAATATACACACATAGAAAATATACACATATATACACCATATACACCACATACACCCCCATCCCCCCACTAAACACACCCCAAAAAATGAAGGTAGTGTCATGATAGCGACGACACATGCATTTTACATAGATTATTGATTTTTCACAACACATAACATACTGCTCACACTACCACCTATTTCCTCGTATTTTCTTTTTCCAATGTATGGGCATGTGTGCTTGTGTAGAGATGTGTGATTCTGCAGGTGCGCATGTTACTGTGTAGGTGTGAGTATGAATTCGTTTCGTTTGTGTGTATGTGACATCATAGGCGTGTGTTGTGTGTATTAGCATTACAGTTACTCCAAAAGGTGTAGAATTTATGTATCATATATCTACGTATATACATATATATACACACACGTACTTACGTACTTTATGTATGTACATATGCATGCATATATGTATGTATGTATTTATGTATGAATGCATATATGTATGCAAGCTTGCATTTATGTAGGCAAATATAATTATATAGCTTTATGTTACTCTTTGTTAACCAGCTTGAGCACTGATGTGTAGGTGGGTCTGTTTTAGTCTAGTGTTCGGTGTTACGCATTTGGTGTCAAACTACGGTAAGTTTCCGTCATATGCAGAGTGTAATATTAAAAATAAGTAGGAATGAGGTGGCAAAGTAGCAAAGCAATGAGAGAAGGCATATAATAAATTATGTCAGATAATAGGGGATAAAGTACTACCTTGGTAAAGTACAGAAAAACTACGGATGGAGAGGTAAATACAAATGAATAAAATAAACAAAGTGTACATACCTCCACTGTAATGATATACACCTGGACATAAGATATTGCTAGTATTTAATAATAATAATAATAATAATAATAATAATAATAATAATAATAATAAGGGGTCTAATGATTACATATCGCAAATCCCAGGAAACCCGCGTATAGGAGAAATACAAAAGATAGTACTAATGGGAACTGCCCATATACTAAGGAAGATTCTGTCAATATAAGTACATCACAAGTCTAAACACTAAAGATGCATGTGTGAGTATGTATGTTCTTTCTTGAACATGGCGGACCTTGTTGTCTCTTGAGGTCACTGGTTGTGACCTGGTGATAACTCGTATGAACATAAAGCAAGATAAATGCAACTATAATAATAATAATAATAATAATAGCCTGATTGTGGATGTGGCCTGCCCATTCGACACGAGAGAGCAAGAGAAGGAGAGGGAGACAATTAACCGATACCATGACTTAAAGTGGGAGGTAAAAAGGATTTGGAACTGCCATGAAGTCAAAGTGGTCCCGATTGTCATAGGCGCATTAGGTACTATCTCAAAAAGTTTCCAGGGATGGTTAAAGAAAATTGGCCCCTTCACGCTTTTTGGAACGCTTCAAAAGGCATGCTTGCTGGGAACAGCAAGAACCCTCCGATACGTCCTGAATATCTGAGGCTGCAGGTAGTGGCTTGATATTCATTTCAACAAACTTTCCAGTTAACTAACATCAATGACTGAGACTCAAAGAGTAATAACAATAATAATAATAATAATAATAATAATGCTTTCTTTATTAACCACAAGGGTTTACATAAAGTAGACATTAAGGACAGTTCAGGACAATACGGGACGGTACAAATGGGCATTTCTGCGTGTAAAAAAAAACAGAGGATGTAATAAAAATAACAATGAAAAATTCCCCAATATGGGGGAGACTTCCGAAGGACATTTGTGGAGAAAGCCCATTAAAAGGCCACAGTGACCCTGACCACCAGGGCAAGTGCCCTCTCCCAGTTTTCCACCTTTAATTTAAAGGTGGAAAACAATGTATAAAATTTTAACATCAGTCCTAACTGAATACACATATGACCACCTGATAACAAATGACCTATTTCCCATTGAGCAGAAAGAGTGTAAACGAGGCTCATATGGCTGTAAGGATCAGCTTCTGGTTAACAAAATGATACTGGAAGATTGTCATAATAGACACAAAAATCTATCGATTGCTTGGATAGATTATAAAAAAGCATTCGATAGTTTGCCACACAGT
>OZ024749.1:5887966-5890466 GCA_964016885.1 Eledone cirrhosa
ACTCTTTTAACCATCTTTTGATCTTATATATTATGTATACTCCAGTCCTACATACTGTAGAGTGCTTCTTATCCGATATCTGCATTGCTTTATTTTACTACAATAAAACTCACCTCCTACATATATATATATATATATGTATATACACACATATATATATACTAGCAGAATGGCCCAGCTTTGCTTGGGATTTGCTCTAGGGTTCTTATATATTCTTATATGTTTATCATTATCGAGCTTCGTGAAATAGATACATTTGTTTATATTTTGTTATTGTGTATGCAAACATATCTGTACACGAATATATAATTATATATATATATATATATATATATATATATATATATATATATATATATATATATGTATATATATATATATATGCTAAAATAACAGATTAAAGTTTAAGCAAAGAATCGCTGCTTTCATCCTTAACGGGATCTTCTGAAACTAAAAAGTCAATCTGTGAACACAGAAGTAAATATTTTGAAAAACGTTACACACTATATATATATATACACACACTATATATACATATATACACACACACATATTACGACGTCATAATGTTGTAATTCCGACAGCCAGGCATACAGACAAATATTATAAGGCTGCAATGTTATATCTATGTATCTATCTTAAAAGAAAGACTAAGAATTATAAAGAGTGATCACTAAATCCCCTAATGCTCAAAACACTCAAAGGACCATAAGTACTATATGTGTAAAGTTTGAAAACAATCGGCTGGGTGGTTCTCGAGTTTTAGGGAGTCAGACAGACAGACATTCTCTGTTTTATATATACATAGATATGATATGACCAATTGATTAAATAGTTTGTTTCAGAAAGATGAGTTACCAAATTTAATGCAAGTCATGTGTATGGAATTGGGTAGACGGAAACTACGTGGAAGCCCATCAGATTGTCTGTACATTTAATTCAAAAAATCAATTTTGTCATATGCATTATTATGCTGCTTCTGCCTGTGAATTCCATCAACAATTCTGTAATCATATTTCTAATGCAATACACTGTTTTTAAATTACTCAATGAAGAATTTGGGAAGATTATTACAACGGTATATGTCGAAATCCCAATCCAGGGCTTTCTCACACCTGTTGGAGTACCCTTCCTGGTTGCCATCCACTGCTACTTATCTCTGGCTATACTGATGTATTGTGTCAGATTGTCTCACCATTATACCTTTTGATGACCTCCGTTTTGGATCTTCAAAATATTTGTTATTAAATTAAATTCCTTTTTCATTATAACTCCTCCTGCATGCTTATCTTCCATTAATCAAAAATCAGCATGCAGGAGTTTTAATGAAAAAATAGTTTAACCTAATAACAAATGTTTGAAGATCCAAAACAGAGAAAGCAGGCTTTGCTAACATCAATTTTTCATATGTGTTATTAAGATCGTTTTTATATACATACCAGCTGTGCTTTTCAGACCCTTTTTTATAATTTTATTTATATAACGTTATCTGTATAGAACATTTTCTAACATCCACACTTTTTTTCACCATATGATACATGTATATATCCTCATCGTTTAACATCCATCTTTTACGCTAGCATGAGTTGGACGGGTTTATCCCACTTGAGGCAAGATTGGTCGGGTGACTGCGTCTCACTCGTACAGAACTGTTTCTAGCAGGTTTTCTACAGTGGGATGCCCTTCGTAACTCCAACCACATTTAGAGTGTGTATATATATATATATAGTAATAGTTATACTTATATATAGAAATATAAATAGGATAAGGGTAATATTGTATATTACTTGATTACCAGTAAAATAAGTAGCTCAAAGTAAAATATCAGATATAATACAGAGCAGAAATAGAACATAAATAACAATCAAATTGGGTTTAAGGCATTTAATAGCTTACGGTCGTTTCATCCAGATATAAATCTGTATCCATCAGAGTATATAAAATGTTAAAACAAATAAATTCCTAATCATTAGGTAATAAAATATTATAATGAAATTTTTATTATAATATTTTATTACTATTTTTTCATTATAATTGTTTAATTATAATATTCATTTGCCCCTGCTCCTTAATATATTGCAATTAACAATTATAATTAGTCTTCTGACATATAATGTATCCTGTTAAATGTTCTAATCATTAGGAATTTATTTGTTTTAACATTTTATATGCTCCAATGATTCCAGACCTATATCTGGATAAAACGATCGTAAGCAATTAAATGCCTTAAACACAATTTGATTGTTATTTATGTTATTAAACAGAATTTGATTGTTATTTATGTCATCATCATCATTTTACATCCACTTCTCCCTGCTTGCAAGGGTGGGACGGGAACTGATTCTGGCTTGATTTCTACAGCTGAATGCCCTTCCTAACACCAACCTCGTTTACAGTGCGTGCTGGGTGCTTTTTTTCGTGGTACCTACACGTCCACTTTACAGTGTGGGCTGGGTGCTTTTTTGCCGTAGCACCTCCACGACCACTTTCCAGTGGAATG
>OZ024749.1:5905466-5912966 GCA_964016885.1 Eledone cirrhosa
ACCTGGTATTTTATTCATCAACCACAAAAAGATGAAAAGCAAAGTTGACCTCAGCAAAAAAGTCAAAACAAATACTGCAAGGCACCTTATCTAACTCTTTAGTAACATCCCCAATCAAGTAGGCCTAGACCCTGCACTGGTACTTTATTGATAGACCCTGAACGGATGAATAGCGTACCCCTGCATTAGTACTTGGCCTGCCTGAGAGGTTAGTAGCCCTGCATTAGTACTTGGCCTGCCTGAGAGGTTAGTACCCCTGCATTAGTACTTGGCCTGCCTGGGAGGTTAGTACCCCTGCATTAGTACTTGGCCTGCCTGGGAGGTTAGTACCCCTGCATTAGTACTTGGCCTGCCTGGGAGGTTAGTAGCCCTGCATTAGTACTTGGCCTGCCTGGGAGG
The DNA here is from genome assembly GCA_964016885.1 of Eledone cirrhosa. Taxonomy (NCBI): domain Eukaryota; kingdom Metazoa; phylum Mollusca; class Cephalopoda; order Octopoda; family Eledonidae; genus Eledone; species Eledone cirrhosa. The sequence goes on from OZ024749.1 coordinate 5,905,866, forward strand.
TTAGTAGCCCTGCATTAGTACTTGGCCTGCCTGGGAGGTTAGTACCCCTGCATTAGTACTTGGCCTGCCTGGGAGGTTAGTACCCCTGCATTAGTACTTGGCCTGCCTGGGAGGTTAGTACCCCTGCATTAGTACTTGGCCTGCCTGAGAGGTTAGTACCCCTGCATTAGTACTTGGCCTGCCTGGGAGGTTAGTACCCCTGCATTAGTACTTGGCCTGCCTGGGAGGTTAGTACCCCTGCATTAGTACTAGGCCTGCCTGAGAGGTTAGTAGCCCTGCATTAGTACTTGGCCTGCCTGGGAGGTTAGTACCCCTGCATTAGTACTTGGCCTGCCTGGGAGGTTAGTACCCCTGCATTAGTACTTGGCCTGCCTGGGAGGTTAGTACCCCTGCATTAGTACTTGGCCTGCCTGGGAGGTTAGTACCCCTGCATTAGTACTTGGCCTGCCTGGGAGGTTAGTACCCCTGCATTAGTACTTGGCCTGCCTGGGAGGTTAGTACCCCTGCATTAGTACTTGGCCTGCCTGGGAGGTTAGTACCCCTGCACTAGTACTTGGCCTGCCTGAGAGGTTAGTACCCCTGCATTAGTACTTGGCCTGCCTGAGAGGTTAGTACCCCTGCATTAGTACTAGGCCTGCCTGAGAGGTTAGTAGCCCTGCATTAGTACTTGGCCTGCCTGGGAGGTTAGTACCCCTGCACTAGTACTTGGCCTGCCTGGGAGGTTAGTACCCCTGCACTAGTACTTGGCCTGCCTGGGAGGTTAGTACCCCTGCATTAGTACTAGGCCTGCCTGGGAGGTTAGTACCCCTGCATTAGTACTGACATGTTCTGTTAAGATATGTCCAAGATTATTAGCATGAAAAGTGAACGTTAAATAATGATGGCGATGGTGGGGGTCGTGATGATGATGATGACAATGATGGTCATGATACTGATGATGTTCATGATGGTGATGATGGTGGTGATGGTGATGATGATGATGGTGGTAGTGATGGTGATGATGATGTTGGTGGTGATGATGATGGTGGTGATGATGATGATGATTGTGATGGTGGTGGTCATGATGATGGTGATGAGGATGGTGATGATGGTGGGGATTGTGATGGTGATGATGATTATGGTGGTGATGATGATGATGATGATGATGATGATGACGGTGATGATGGTGGTGATAGCGATGATGATGATGATGATGATGATGATGATGATGCATAAACGAATTGAGAGAGAGACTGTGCATAAGAGGAATCAAATGGTATGTGCAGGAGAGGAGGTTGTGTTGGTATGGACATGTGATGCATATGGAGGATGACAGCTGCCTAAAAAGGTGCAGAGTAGTAGAAGTCGATGGAAACCGCAGAGTGAGGAGACCAAAGAAGACCTGGGATGAGGTGACGAAAGCAAACCTTACCCAATTACACCTCTCAAAGGCGATGACACACGACCATGACCTCTGGCGTTACGCAGTAATACAGAAGACCTGACCCCCCCCTCAGGTACAAGCCAAAGCTGAAGCATATAGACAATATGCCCCCACACCCTCCCACTGCAAAATGGTCGTGGAGGTACCACGGCAAAAAAGCACCCAGCCCACACTGTAAATGAGGTTGGTGTTAGGAAGGGCATCCAGCTGTAGAAATCAAGCCAGAATCAGTTCCATATGAGCAAGACAAGGTCAGCCGACCAGACACTGCCCACAATAGTACAATCACTCTAACAGTAAACTCCTCTACTTAGCTTTTGTAGACCTGGAAAAAGCCTTTGACAGAGTCCCCTGCTCCATTATCTGGTGGGCTCTTAGAAAACTAGGTGTAGATGAATGGCTTGTGAGAGCTATACCAGCCATGTATAAAGAAACAGTCAGCAAGGTTAGAATTAACAACGAATATTGTGAAGAGTTTAGAATAAAAGTTGGTGTTCATCAGGGCTCAGTCCTTAACCCCCTCCTATTTATTATTGCCCTCCAAGATATAACGGAGGAGTTCAAGACCGGCTGTCCATGGGAACTTCTATACGAAGATGATCTAACGCTCATAACCGAATCAATGACCGAACTAAAGAAGAAATTCCAAACATGGAAGCATGGCCAAGAATCAAAAGGCCTTAAAGTTAACTTGTCTAAGACTAAAGTCCTGATATGTAGGAAGGAGAATAGGGCACTGGTCCCATCTGGGAAATGGCCATGCTCAGTGTGTAGGAAAGGCGTAGGCAGAAACTCCATTTTATGTCCCAAATGCAAAGTATGGGTGTATAAAAGATGTAGTGGGATCACAGGTAAGCTAACTAAGAATATAGATTTTATATGTGGCCGGTGCTCTGGTGCAATAAGTAGCAGCAAATGCCCACAGAATACTAGCTCATTCCATTGCCCAGATGGTTCTATAGAAATAGTGGATACCTTCCTTTACCTGGTTGACAAAATCAGCAGTGGTGGAGGGTGCTCCGAAAGTACTGTAGCTAGAGTCAGAACGGGATGGAAAAAGTTCAAAGAGCTTATACCACTATTGGCCGCCAAAGGTTTCTCTCTAAAAATAAAAGGCAGGCTGTATGATGCCTGCATATGAACAGCGATGTTACATGGCAGTGAGACCTGGGCATTGTGTGTAGAGGACCTGCGCAGACTGGAGAGGAATGAAGATTGCATGCTCCATTGGATGTGTAATAGTAATATACGAGAACGGCAAAGCATAAATGAACTAAGTGAGAAATTAGATGCTGAGGGATCAGATGCTGTTTACTCGAGAGAAGACTACGTTGGAGTGGTCACGTGATGCGCATGAAAGATGACAGCTGTATAAAAAAGTGCAGGGCGATCAAAATAGACGGTAGCTACGGAGTAGGCAGACCCAGAAAAACCTGGGACGACTTGATAACATCCGACCTCACACACTTACACCTCTCCAAGACAATGTCACTGGACCGAGATCTTTGGCGCTACGTAGTAATACAGAAGACCCGCCTTGCCTAAGTACAAAGCGAAACCTACAGTCAGTAGGCACCTCTTAACCAAAATACACCCCGTCCCACTACCCCTACCTCCACCGCCATCTACACCACCCCCTTTCGATTGTAAAGCTATGTTGGTACCATAACATCCAGTCCTAAATAAATGAGGCCATGTAGGTGTCACGACAAAAAAACACACAGTCCACGCTGTAATGTGGCTGTGTCGGTAACACGGTAAAAACCTCCCAGTCCACACTGTAAACGTGGTTGGTGTTAGGAAGGGCATCCAGCCATAGAAAACCCGCAAGACAACCAATCTTGAGCAAGACAACCAATCTTGCCTCAAGTGGGACAATTCCCATCCAGACCCATGCTAGCATGGAAGATGGACATTAAACGATGATGATGATGATGATGATATATATATATATATAGTCTTAAATGTAACACATGTACACTGGCTTCTCTGTTCTAAAATAAGAGAGGTTAATAAGTATCATAGAAATATTGGCACTATATCAATATATATCTACACCTTGCTGCCTCCTCACCCCTACATCATTTACTCATTACATTCAATAGCCATATCAATGTTAGTACTACAGATATTTAATTATTTCAATTTCATTTCTCGTATAATACAATTTAAAAAAAAAATTAATTCTTAATACGATTAGAAGAACACTTCTTATCTTGAAAGTTTCATATTTAATATAATAACAGTTTTTCCAGTTGATATTATATTTATTTAGAAATTCCTAATGCCATTATATGAACAACATCTCTTATCTTTTAAGCCCCATATTAGAAGTCAATACTGAAAATAATAGTAAATATATTTTTTATATTAAATAGAAAAAAAACAAATGACAAATTCTTCAAATGTTGAGAATGTAAGAAAACCGAACCACAGCCATATCATCATCATTGTCATCATATCATCATCATTATCAACAATTTACATATAATTTATATACTAGTGTGGGTTGAATGCATTGAGACAGACTGAGACGAGGCAGCTAGCATATACCTTGCTCATAAGTTCCATATTTAGGCATGCTTTAGGCTAGGAGTATTTTATTGTGACACCAACACTACCCCTTTACAGTGTGGGCTAGGTGCATGTTATTGTGACACCAACATTACCCCTTGACAGTGTGGGCTAGGAGTATTTTATCGTGACACCAACACTACCCCTTTACAGTGTGGGCGAGGTGCATGTCATTGTGACACCAACATTACCACTTTACAGTGTGGGCTGGGAGTATTTTATCGTGACACCAACATTACCACTTTACAGTGTGGGCTGGGAGTATTTTATCGTGACACCAACATTACCACTTTACAGTGTGGGCTAGGAGTATTTTATCGTGACACCAACATTACCACTTTACAGTGTAGGCTAGGAGTATTTTATCGTGACACCAACATTACCACTTTACAGTGTGGGCTGGGAGTATTTTATCATGACACCAACATTACCACTTTACAGTGTGAGCTGGGAGTATTTTATCATGACACCAACATTACCACTTTACAGTGCGGGCTGGGAGTATTTTATCGTGACACCAACATTACCACTTTACAGTGTAGGCTAGGAGTATTTTATCGTGACACCAACATTACCACTTTACAGTGTAGGCTAGGAGTATTTTATCGTGACACCAACATTACCACTTTACAGTGTAGGCTAGGAGTATTTTATCGTGACACCAACATTACCACTTTACAGTGTAGGCTAGGAGTATTTTATCGTGACACCAACATTACCACTTTACAGTGTAGGCTAGGAGTATTTTATCGTGACACCAACATTACCACTTTACAGTGTGGGCTGGGAGTATTTTATCATGACACCAACCTTACCACTTTACAGTGTGGGCTAGGAGTATTTTATCGTGACACCAACATTACCACTTTACAGTGTGGGCTGGGAGTATTTTATCATGACACCAACATTACCACTTTACAGTGTGGGCTGGGAGTATTTTATCATGACACCAATATTACCCCTTTACAGTGTGGGCTAGGAGTATTTTATCATGACACCAACATTACCACTTTACAGTGTGGGCTGGGAGTATTTTATGATGACACCAACATTACCACTTTACAGTGTGGGCTGGGAGTATTTTATCATGACACCAACATTACCCCTTTACAGTGTGGGCTGGGAGTATTTTATCATGACACCAACCTTACCACTTTACAGTGTGGGCTAGGAGTATTTTATCGTGACACCAACATTACCACTTTACAGTGTGGGCTGGGAGTATTTTATCATGACACCAACATTACCACTTTACAGTGTGGGCTGGGAGTATTTTATCATGACACCAACATTACCACTTTACAGTGTGGGCTGGGAGTATTTTATCATGACACCAACATGACCACTTTAAAGTCTGGGCTGGGAGTATTTTATCATGACACCTACATTAACTCTTTACAGTGTGGGCTAGGTGTATTTTATCATGACACCAACATTACCACTTTACAGTGTGGGCTAGGTGTATTTTATCATGACACCAACATTACCACTTTACAGTGTGGGCTAGGACTATTTTATCGTGACACCAACATTACCACTTTACAGTGTGGGCTAGGAGTATTTTATCATGACATCTACATTACCACTTTACAGTGTGGGCTAGGACTATTTTATCGTGACACCAACATTACCACTTTACAGAGTGGGCTAGGAGTATTTTATCATGACACCTACATTAGCACTTTACAGTGTGGGCTTGGACTATTTTATCATGACACCTACATTACCACTTTACAGTGTGGGCTAGGACTATTTTATCGTGACACCAACATTACCACTTTACAATGTGGGCTAGGAGTATTTTATCATGACACCAACATTACCACTTTACAGTGTAGGCTAGGAGTATTTTATCATGACACCAACATTACCCCTTTACAGTGTAGGCTAGGTGTATGTTATCGTGACACCAACATTACCACTTTACAGTGTAGGCTAAGAGTATTTTATCATGACACCAACATTACCACTTTACAGTGTGGGCTAGGACTATTTTATCATGACACCTACATTACCACTTTACAGTGTGGGCTAGGACTATTTTATTGTGACACCAACACTACCCCTTTACAGTGTAGGCTAGGTGTATGTTATCGTGACACCAACATTACCACTTTACAGTGTAGGCTAAGAGTATTTTATCATGACACCAACACTACCCCTTTACAGTGTAGGCTAGGTGTATGTTATCGTGACACCTACATTAACTCTTTACAGTGTGGGCTAGGTGTATTTTATCGTGACACCAACATTACCACTTTACAGTGTAGGCTAGGTGTATGTTATCGTGACACCTACATTAACTCTTTACAGTGTGGGCTAGGTGTATTTTAACGTGACACCAACATTACCACTTTACAGTGTGGGCTAGGAGTATTTTATCGTGACACCAACATTACCGCTTTACAGTGTGGGCTAGGAGTATTTTATCATGACACCAACTTTACCGCTTTATAGGCTGCGTTCATCTTAACATGACATAAACGCTACCTCTTTACTATTATATATTTGGGTGGTTTTATGTATATATATATGTTCATAGATATATATATATATATATATATGTGTATATATATATATATATATATATATATATATATATATATATATATATATATATGAATGAATATATATATATATAGAGAGAGAGATATAGATATAGATATATATATAAAACCACCCAAATGAAACAAAAGGAATATTCTCATCACATGATTTATATGATGCTATCCAGTAAGCAGAGCTGGGGGAGGAGGCAGGAGAGGGGGAGGGGGGGGGACAAAGAAACTCTACATTGTCAATAAAGAGAAATGTATTTTTGTTATGCTTTAGTTTTATTTCTCCCCCCAAAATTCATTCATTTGCTGTGACATGGAGTAAAGAATATTTACGACCGCAGAGAAGAAACAAAATAAACTTTGAAACAACATTTGTGGAAAATATATCTTTTCTAAGTAAGAGAAAGAAAAAAATACATCTCCACCCGGCCATTGTTTTTATACTGAAGGCAGCAGTTTATATATATATATATATATATATATATATATATATATATACAGGGTGTCCCAAATAATGTATACATACTTTGATTACCTGTACATGCA